>BQNB010033975.1:0-51931 GCA_026074375.1 Tanacetum coccineum
CTATTGACTTTCTCACTCCGAGTTAGTTAATATTGAATAGGTGGCAGTCTGCTCCAGCCTCCGATTACTAAAAACCAAAATGCACTAATCGAGTCTAGAGCCAAGAGATCATCAAATAAATCTCATTAGGACACATTCCATGACAAACACTTGTTGAACATCATTAAGTTCACAAGCTGTTAACAAGAGTCCTACGCATTATCCTTGTGATTCTGCCAGAACATTCAGAGTGATACTCTTTAGTATTCACAATGACGAATGGAAATCCTTCCAGTGTCATCATCAAACAGCACTGCGGTAGGTGACTTGCGAGATTCTATATGAATCAAGCTTGTGTCAACTGGATATCGATAAAGGTCCAGTAAATGAATTGACGACATAATCAGAAAGATAGTAACTATCTGATTCACTCTTACCGTGTTGTCTGCTTTGAGACGTTCCGGTAATGAGAACTAGCAAGCATGGCAAATCTAATACATCTGTGTTAGAAGATCCTACGCTTTGAGCTGGAAACCCTGTCAAGGAGATTCTTTGAATCTACCTGATCACAGGTACATTATTTATACTGTAAAACGGTCCTACGAAACCGAAGGTTAATCTAACCAAATCCGGACGAATGACAAAGCCATATTCGTCCACCCGCTTTATTGCTAACTATTTTATTTCAGGATACATAAAGATGGAGATGGTGATGCCTCATTCTAGCTGAAGTCGGATTCATTACCACATGCTCATGCTCAATCTACAAAGACATTCCATAAGCATCAAGATTCAAGAATCATGAAAGCTCAAGAATTAAAGACAAAGACTTCCGCACAAACTCTGATATACAAGATCTTCCTTCAAAGATATCAAGTCTATCAAGGGAGATTGTTAGCAAGCTTTCAAGATGATGCAAAGTATGAGTATGTTGGTCAAGACACAAGATCGCAAGGTGGCAAAGACGATCAAGACGGAAGGATAAAGATTTAAAGATCTCGGACGGAAAAGACAAAGTCTAAAGACAATGACAAAGGCTCAAGATCAAAGATCACAAAGCATGAAGGAACAAGCCTACAACGTAGACAGAGACAAAGATCACAAGAGCTTAACGACTATAGCAATCTCATTGATCTCACGAGGGAGTGTCACAATGAACTCACTTCGGGGGAGATTGTTAGCCTCAAAATATTGAGTCGAACAATGGAAGTTCGTTCATAATTATATTAGGTCTCGGTCACTAAATTAATATACATTGTATTAGGCTAGACGGGTAAACGGGCTCTTATTTGTAATCTAATCGGTCACGTGTATCGGGCGAAAGCCCAAGTAAACCCGAGCCCGGCCCGTAGAATTACTAAAGGCATGCAAGCCTTTTAGTCTTCACTATAAATACCCCTCTCCAAGGAAGGAGAGGGTGTTGGTTCATTTGTAAACTTTTTCCATTTGCAAGTAATTCAACCATTTTCTCTCTCTAAACTTCTTCTAATTTCCTTCTTTATTCTTCTTGAATTCGAGCAACAAGTAATGAAGTGAAGTGATTATAGGGTTACCGACACAATCTCTGCTGACAACAACATCATTCCAGAACCAAATGTCACTTTGGAGTTAGGAAAATCTATGAGCTTAACTTAGGTTGCATAAGAGGAAGCAGCAAGCCAAGTCCATGCTACTTATGAAAGGATTGTGACTGAATCTGACCCGAGCCTGCTAGAGGAAGACCATTGGGTATTGCCTTCAGAGTTACTTCTAGTATGTTAAAGAAGATGTCTCTTGATTCGTCTCAGAAGCTAAAAGGGTGTTCAAACACTAACTCCTGAAGAACAACTAGCTGCTAACACTATGCAAGCACTCAAAGTCAGTAGAAAGTCCACAGGAAGTCAGCCACATGATGGAGGCTCAAGGGAAGGAACTGGTACTAAACCAGGGGTTCCCGATCAATCAACAGTCATTCTTAAAACCTTAGGTGAAGGAACTGGTGCTAAACCAGGGGTTCCAAATAAGAAAAAAGATACTTTTACAGCCAAAGCTAATGTCATACTTGATTAGGGATCAAAAAACGAAAGTGATTACTCTGAAGAAGAAAATGTTTATGAAGAGATTGATTGGGTGTATTCCAATGAAGAGGATGAGAAGAAAGATGATGATGATGATGACAAAAGTATCGATATTGAAGAGACTGGCAATGAGGAAACTGATGATGAATTTGTACAAGGTGATGAATATGTGTAAGACGATGTGGACAAGGAGATGAAAGATGCTAAAGTTGCAGAATCTGGGAACGGTGATGAAGAAATTACTGATACTTCAAAGGCAGATGCTAAAAAGACAGAAGAAGTAAAGGATGATAACAAGAAAGCTGAACTTCCTCCATCAAGCTTGAGCTTATCTGCATCTTCAGGTATCGGTAATAAATTTCTTAACCTTTCTTCTGATAAATGTACAGTTAGAAATCTTAAGGATTCTACAGATGCTGAGATTAACTCCTTATTGGACGTTCAAATCCAACAACAGATACCACATATCCTGTCTCTATCAGTCCTCACTGTACCTGTTTTTGGTGATTTTTGAGCCCGCAGTTCTCTCACCAATACTGGAAATTCCTACAGTAACTTTAACAACAACTCCTCCTCCTCCTTACTGTGTCTCCAATATAGCACATGTACCATAACAAACAACCCCAATCCCTTCACCACCAATCACCACCGTAGCTCCTGCTATTACAACGATGCCAAATCCACTCCCTGCTATCATTCAAAGAGTATCTGTCCTAGAGAAAGATGTTCAAAAGCTCAAAGAGGTTGACCATACTAAAATACACCTTGCTTTACTAAGATCTGAAATACCGTCAGTAGTAAATGCATATCTTGGATCCAGTCTGGAAGATGCACTTCAAAAGGTGCTTCAAGAACATACTGAAGAACTTAAACATTAATATCCTTAGCAAGTTAATTACAAGGATGTCATTGAAGAGTCAGTGCAAGCAAACATTATTAATGAGGTCAAGAATCTATTGCCAAAATTTCTACCAAAGGCAGTATCTGACTTCTCTACTCTAGTGATACAAAGCACTGTAAAGACTCCAACAATATTAGCTCAATCCTCTTCTCAAGCTCAATCTTCTCTTAAGGTAGCAGAGTCATTATCAAAACATAAACTGAAGATGATTCTCTTTGAAAAGATGGATAAAAGCCGCTCCTATCTGACACATGATAAGCATCAAGCCTTATTTGAGCTTTATTCAATTCATTGTGCCTTGATGATGTTATTACACATGGTCAAGCGGATCTAAAGAAAATTCTCAGGAAAAGAGATCATGATGGTGATGACAAAGACGAAGACCCTTCTGCTGGACCAAACCAGGGAAAGAAGACCAAGCGGAGAAGAACCAAAGAATCAGAAACATACAAGAAGACATCTACCACTAAGGAAACCTCCAAAAGTAATGCTTCAACTAAAGGTTCAAAATCTGATAAGTCTGTGCATGTAGAAGAGTTAGTAGCTGAACCTACTAAAGAGGTAATTATGCATGCTTCAAATGATGATGTGGTTAATGATGCTGATCAACCAAAAAATGACCTTGTCCCTAAACATAATTGGTTCACACAACATCCAAGGCCACCTACTCTGGATCCAGAATGGAACAAGGGAAAAGCAATTGATGATAGTTAAGAGCATACCTAGTTCAATGATCTGCTATCTGCTAAAAAGGGTCCTCTCACGTTTGATGAACTCATGGCCACTCCTATTGATTTCTCCAAGTTTCTGATGAATCTTCTAAAGATAGACAAGCTCACAAAAGCACACTTAGTTGGTCCCGTCTACAATCTTCTGAAAGGCACATGCTAGAGTAGCATTGAGCAAGAGTAAAACACAAGTTCTACAAAATCACACTTATTTTGCTCCCAAGTCTACAATTCTGTCTGAGAAGGCACATACAAAAGTAGCATTAGAGCAAGATAAAACATTACAATGGGAAGAATGCTAGCAAAAGCGTTTGTCATACCTAACGTACTAGAATAATCCTGGAAGGTAGATGCAGTTTGTCCCAATTTGACCTGAGCAAACCTCTTATATTAAAAGGTCGTCCAGGTCGCCTAACTGTACCTTTAGATTATTTCTTCAACAACGACCTTGAATATCTAAAATCATCAGACCCAGAAAAGAAGTATACTACATCAATTACAAAGATGAAGGCTGCAAGATACGAGTTAGTGGATATCAAAGAATGATCCCAAGCTTATAGAGTGAAACAAAAGTATGTTATGACAAAGACGCTGAACGAGGAATTAAGCATTAAGGACCCAAGCATCAACTATTCTATAGATCTCAGCTCAACAGATTCTCCAAGCATGATTTCTACTCCACAACAGAAGCATTCTGAGTGTGAAACGAGAGGAAGGGTCAACAAATTGCAAGGGTTAAAGACGTTTACTTAGATGACATTATGGAGAAAGCGCTGAACCGACAATTATATAAGTTTAAAGAAGGTGACTTCGTTAATCTACACTTGAATGACATTGAGGACATGCTTCTTTTTATTGTTCAACATAAGTTATTCCAACTCGACGGAAGTGATATTTTTGATCTGGCGGTGGCTCTGCGTATGTTCACCAGAAGTCTCATCATCAAAAGAAAGAGTCTAGGATGTTTAGTCATGGTGCTAGGGAAAGTTTAGCCATAAAAAAAGCTCGATATCACCAAACCCCATAAAGATTTCTTATAAGAATTTACTGTTTAATTAAACATTACAACGCCATCATTTGATCCACCAGGAGTTGTCTATGAATACTTGAACAAGAAAAAGAGAGTTATGCAGATTGATGAGCTCTACAAGTTCTTGGACAGGACACTCAAGTTAGTTTGTGATGAGCTTCATCACAGAATACTCAATTTTCGCTTGGGATACAACAAAGAGATTTCTAGGAGAAAATGGTCAGCTACAGACAAAAGAGGACAGATCCATGGCGAAAGCGCATTACGAAGTAGATCTAGAAAGGCAGATTCATAAGGAATTTGGAACGATTGTTGGTTGTCATTGTTTATCGGTAACTGGAGAAGGAATTAATAGGCTGTAGCGAGGAACTAGAATAAACTTTTGTTCATAACTTAGGTCCTTCTGTCATACAATCAATATATTATCCTATCTTGTGGAAATGAAAATATGTTAAGTGTAGATACTTGTAAAACAGGAAAGATATATAGTTTTTAGTACGTAATTGTTTAAGAAATTTATTTTTCAAGTAGATTAAAAAAAATTCAAATTAGACGTACTCAACACTATATAAACCCTCATAAATTGAGGGAACATTTTAAAAATTCATAATAAAGGCTTAGCTAATAATCGGAAACATATTTCCTCTAAACAGTTTTTTAAACATATTTGAATCAATTGATATCCAAAATATCAAGATATTTTACATTTTTGATAAGGTAAGAAAATGTGATTAAAATGTAAGACTTATAAATGTGATCTTAATGACTCTAGTGAAGCTTCTTCCTCGTATGTGCAAAACACTTTCGAATATCGATGCACATATGCAAGGGAGCAATTTTGGAAAGGAAAACATCAAGGTACAAAAAGTTTTGATTTATATCATCAGTACCTTGATTGAGTTTTTCAAACGTTTTTAATGCTATGAGAACAATACCCAAAGACCGACCATGTATTTAGTTTTATGGAGTTATAAGGTGGTTAAGGTTATGTATATATTCCCATGATCTCTCCAGAACTAGAGGGATCTACCCAGGGACATTCTATTAGATAGAATAGAAGTCCATAAGTATGATAAAAAAGGAGTAAAAGTGAGAATGGGAATAATGCAGACTAAGACAAAGCTAACATTAGAACAAACCCAACAAGGTGTTAGTGATGAAGTCTTGGTAAGCATTGAAGGGGTTGAAGAATGAAAAATAAATGTAAAGATAAAGGGTGAAAAGAAAGAAGCCTTTCCTTACACTTAGGCAGAAACCGGGTCAATACATATGCTATCAGAAACACTAAGCTGTTGTCTGGTATTGAAGATAGTCATCATGGACCCAGTGATGCAATGCACAACCCTTCCCAGCCACTCAAGGTCTCTCAAAAGACTCTTGTTTCATTTCACACAGAGATTAAACACATTTCTATCGACTTTCTCACTCCTAGTTAGTTGGTATTGAAAAGGTGGCAATCTGCTCCAGCCTTCGATTACTAAAACCAAAATGCACTAAAAAGTCTAGGGCCAATAAGAGATCATCAATACATCTTATTAGGATACTATTCTAATATATTTGTGATTCATACACTGTGAAAACAAGTAATATCTTAAGAGTCTTATGCATTAACTTTGTGATATTGCCAGAACATCAGAGTGATACTTAAGTATTCACAGTGACGATAGAAATCCTTCCGTAGCCAACATCAAACAAGATCTGCGGTAGGTGACTTGTGAGATCCTGCATGGATCAAACTTGTGATACTGGATATCGATTTGGTCCAGCTTATGAATTGACGAATGAATTTTGAAAAAGATAAAACTTTTGGTGTGTTATAAAATCCTTTTGCAACTTAACACACCAACTGATTTTCCTAAATCAATTTTCAATCTTATGTCTATGGGAAGCCTCACAAGGGTATCTGAACATAAGAAGGTGAACATGAATTGATGACTCAATCGGGAAGATAGTAACTTATTGATTTACTCTTACCGTGTTATCTGCTTTGAGACGCTCCGGTAACAAGAACGGCTAGTGCAGCTATGAAACCCTGTTAAGGAGATTCTCTTAAATTCTACCAGATCACAGACAGTGTTTATACTGATTAACAGGGAACCCTGGTTATTGAAACCATATTCGATGAAGTGACAAAGACACTGTCATCCATATATGTTGTTTATCACTAACCCATTCATGCAGGTTTCCTGACGGCGGCAACAGTTAACCGATGACGAGTCATATTTATAGCCACACGCTCATACCAGTCTGACATATGTAAAGACATTATGAAAGCTTAAGTACATGTTTCAAGACTTCTGCTACTCTGATACTACACGTCTTCCTTGAAGTGACAAAGTGTTAAAGTTAAAGAACTTCAAGAAAGATGACTATACAAGCTTTCAAGACAAAGAAATGTATGAGCATGTCGGTCCAAATATCACAAGATCACAAAAAGGCAAAAGATCACAAGATGTTTAAAAGATATGACGCATGGCTAATGATCTCAAGAAGCTCATGGTCACATACAAGTCAAGCTAAAGGAACAAGCTCAAGCCTAAAGTTAAAAGATCACTACACAATTCACAAGATAAAGATAAAGATAAAGATTCAAGACTGCGAACAAGACGAAAGATCTACATAGTAGTCTAAGCTTAAGTTTTTGTAAAATAGAGTGATCTCCCTTATGAGGAGATTGTTAAAAATACAAAAAGTCTTGGTCACTCCTAATATGTAATATCATAGCTCGTAGTCAATCGTTGGTTGAATGTAAGCTAATCGGGCTAAATCCATGAGATAACTAGCCCATATCCGGCCCTTGTAAGACATATAAATACCCTCTCCTTCCATGGAGAGGATGTTGGCTCATTTCATAATCTAATATTCTCTCTTTTGTTTCTCTCTCTAGAAGTGTCCAACCGCTCTCTCTCTCTAGATTTCTTGTTTCATTTTCATAGATTGTTGTGTGACTTGATATTTCTACATTAGCTGATACAGTATGTAATAATCCATTATTTCAGGTCATTTCCTGACTCAATTATTACCATTATTTATTTTTAGAGTTTTACGCGTTCGCTTTTAATTATCATCATATAGTTAAATCGCATAAACTAAAAATCAACGTTCAACGTAAACGGACACCAAACAAATAAAAGTTTACGTCAAGCAAGTGTTATATAATTACTAAGAGTATAATTTATAATTTTTCCTATTTTATTTTTGTTGGTTACGTAAAACGCTTACGTTTTGCAATAAAATACATTTAGGCATACCCGGAAGCACCAATACCCACCTATACTCAAACAAATACTTACTATTACACCCAATACCAAAAATTAACCTTATTTATCAACTAAATGAGCCATAGGGTCGGATGTGTGTTGTATACACATGATAAATAACTTAAACTCACTAGTTTACTTCTATAAACATGTTTCTAAAGACTGGCACATCAAAGGTACCTTACATCCAATGAGAAGCCTCCCTCCTCCTAGGGAGGAGGAGAGCACTTACACTTTGTACCTTAACCATACAACTTAACCAAGGTTAGTTTAAGAAAGATGCACATGCTAGTTGCTACATAAGGCAAGTCTTATGTTCCTTTAACACACACATTCATTCACTAGTAAAAATCAAAGCATAAAACTCTCTCCACTAGTCACAAACCCATGGCTCACTCTAATTTAATTAGGGTTTCATATAATTTTTATTGTACAAGTGTTCCAAGTGTTCAAGCATTACTAGTAAGCATAATCAAGGTGATTTAACAAGGGTTGTAAGCAAGAAGAAGGTTAGGGCTTTCATTAGGGTTTTGATCTTGGGTTTTCTATTTTAGGTTTAAGCTTAAGTGTAAGCTTGTGTTCTTGATCCTACTTCACTTCTATAAGGTTCATTTAAACCCTAAACATTTCATTATTCATTTACATATGTTTTTCATGCTTGTTATATATGTTAAACACCACCTAGGTTTATTTTTATGATTTATGGAATATTATAAAGCTATATTTTTGATTAAATTTTCATATGTATATTGATGAAATACTGAGTAATACTTAAAATGGAAGTACCCACTTAATATAATTACTAATTGGTTTATGAGTTTAGTTTGTAAATTATTTTGTATTGAATGTTTATTTACAAGTTTATGTATAAAAGATCATGAGGACTTGTTATTCACTTGGGCAATCACTATGGACTATTTGGAGGACCAAACACATGTAAGACTCATGGTAGAAAGTGTGGTAAAATACTAGTAAAAGATTTCTTAAGAAATGAATTTATAAAACCTAAAATACAAAACATAAACATACCTACTGTTTTACTACCTATTGTAAGAATTCAAAAAACAAAGTATATATCTTATATTTTATTAAATTAGTACACATTACAAGGATCGTAAGCATATAAAGAACTTGAAAAACCGAGCTATAACGAAGAAGATATGACATTTTTAAGTTTATAATAATTAAATATATAAAAGTATTTTTATAAAAGCTATTTTATAAAAATCCTCACTGTTTCAGATCTGGTAAATTAAGGAAAATATTTTATAAAGATAGTACGTGTCATGAGGAATCCAAACATGTAAGAAACTCGAAAACGGAATTAAAACGAAGGATATACGAATTTTATACGATTTCAATAAATAAATTTATAAAAAGTGTTTTTATAAATTCTAGGACACTGTTACTGTTCATAACAGATTTAATAATATTATAAATGTAATATCTCGATATTATATCTCGTCACGATTCCGTACATGTAAAGAACAAGCGAAACGGGATTAAAATGAATAAGTTATGAGTTTTTAAAGGTTACGAGGATTAAATATATAAAAGTAGTTTTATAAAATTTACATAACTTATAAAAGTTACTGATAATCAGTAGCTAAAATATTATTAATATAATATTTTGATAGATTTTCTTAATACGAAACCGTGGACATAAGAAACGTATAAAACGGAGTTAAAACGATAAAGATATGAGATTTATAAAACCTCGCACATCATTTTTACTTGTATACATTATTTTATAAAATAATTAAATTAATTATATAATATCATTACATAATCAATAAAAATATTAAATCATATATTTTTAACAAATAATACATTGTTGAACGAAAAAATAATATTTTCTTTATGGATACAAATACATATACATTTATTTAACAAAGTACGATTTAATTATTATTTTAACTTTTTAAAATTAAACAAGAACTATTAGGTGGTGGTGTAACTATATAACATGTGATATTGTATATATATTAAATACATTATACTCATACGACCTACAACTAATTAGGTTGCATTCGGATTGCCGAGACGATTTACATATTTGATTTAGATAATCAAATCATTCAGTTACAGTGAGTTCATAGCCCCGCTTTTTATACAATTACAATTATTTACAACGTTGGGGTGAGAAACATGCATTGTTTTACAATTGGACGCAAGTACACTTTTATACAAATTACGAGTTTGCTTAAGTAGCTATAACCAACTATTGCCCATGAATCATGAACTGTTAATTACTGGATTGTAAGCGCGAATGTTATGAATAGATCTATTTGGGATTGACATCCCCGTTCGGGTGAGTAGCACTCACTATGCCGGTTTGCCAGACAACGAATGTATACCATGTCGGAACAATTTGGATGTTGCGGGTTGACATCTACACGGGCACATTATTTGCATTAATTTGCATACATATATGTCGAGTCACAGTGTAATAAGCTTAGTACATTTCGTAATCACTTTTATGATATTGTATTCGTTACTTGTCATACACTTAGAAATCTTGCAGTCCTACTTTATACTTACTTAAACCTGTGAATTCACCAACTTTATGTTGACGTTTTAAAGCATGTTTTTCTCAGGTCAATAAGGTACGAGAAACAAGGATACATTGGTGGTCACCATTTTTAGAGTCATAAATTTAAAAGATTTGGGTTACATTTACATTTTGGACTAATTGTTATGTCTTATATCTTTACAATTTCATGGATGAACAATTTAAGCTTCGGGCTTTTGTAACAAACAAGTTTATTTAATCCAATGTATCATTTTTAAACGACTCATATAGAGGTCGTTCTCATATCTTGTGCTATTGATCTATGAAGTAACACTCTCAGACCCATATTCCGCTGTGACCCATTTTTGGGGTGTTACAGATTGATATCAGAGCCAAGGTTATAGATAACTAGGTTGCATATTTTACCTAGACTATAACCGTTTTCACAAATATTGCATCACATCAAACTTTTTCATGTGCATACACACTACTTGTCCATTTGCTTACTTGCTTACGTAACTTTATATATATATATATATATATATATATATATATATATAACCTGCCTTGTGTATATTTTACACTTGTTTATATAAGATTTATTATATAAATACTATAATATTTCTTAAGACAAAGTATACTATAAACTCGTATGTCATAAACATTATCTAAACATTAATCTATCTTACATGATATTATACCATCATTCATTCATACCATCGTCCATTCATATCATGATACATTCCATTTTGCCATGTCACATTTTTATCCCTGCCATGTGTGCATATTCATTCACCATGCATCATCTTGCATCGTGTTTACCCGAGTGGCTAATGCTATCGAGGCTATTGCTATTTATGAGACAAAAACCAACATGGCCCGCAAGTCAATGAGCCAGACCAAACGAGAAGAAGACAAGGTAGCAGAGAATGCTAGCAACAAGAGGAAGTGGGAAGGTAACCACAATGGAAGCTCGAGCCAACAAAACAAAGGGCATAAGGTGCCTAGAGCACACACTACTAGACCAATCAACAAGAAGGCATATGCTGGATCTCTACCTCTGTGCAACCAGTGCAAATTTCACCATAATGGACCGTGCACTGTAAAGTGCGGAAATTGCAAGAAGGTTGGCCACATAACCCAAAATTGTAGAACACCTACTACTGCTAGGAATCAACGAACTCTCACCTGTTATGAGTGTGGAAGTCTGGGACACTACAAGAGTAATTGTCCAATAGTGAAGTTTCAGAACCGTGTGGACATGTACTGGAAAGGAAAAGCTCGTGGAGACTCTAGCGCCACGACGTCTAACATTAACATCTAATGAGAGACCTATTACCTAGTAAAACTTAAGTTTGAACTATCGTAGACTCTATGTCCTTTAAGAATCTCATTGTACTTCCTCTTAAATTTTCGTTGTACTGAACGATTTCAAATTATCTATCAAATCTATGTATTGTGAAATTTCCGCCAATCTACTCCAATTCTCTAATTATTCATGCAAACCACTTACTAAAACATTATGATTTTATGAAACATATCACTATTACACAATAAACTATTTCGTTGTCCCTCATAAACTGTTTTCATGATCAATTTTTAAAACTATTTTGTTATCAATTCATAAACAATTTGTTACCACAACATAAACTCCTTACTATTACATTATGAACTATCACGTGATTCCTTCGAAAACTATTTTGATACCATCTCATAAATAATTTTAGTATCGCCTCATAAACAAAGTCAGTGTCATTAACAAACTACCTTACTATCGATTGATAAACTATCATTTTATAAATCATTTTACTATCATTGACCAATTATTTTATGATCGTTCAATAAGCTATCATTTTATAAACTATTCACAATCATTTCATGAATACCTTATGAATTACCTTCTTGACATCTTATATACTATTTGGCAACCATCTTAAAAACTACGCTACTATCACTTTATGAATTATCTTGTTCTTACCTTATGAAACCATTTTTCATCACTTAAATTATTTTATTGTCACCCCATGAGTCATTTAGCTATTATCTTGTAAACCATCATACTATTTATCACAAACCATTTTATTGTCATCCTATCAACAACCTTACATCCACCTTTTGAATCATTTTGTCATCTTATAAAACTCTTTGATACTTCTTTATACATAACATAATTTTACGAAAATGAGCATCGCATCGTTAGCCCTTAAATATACATATCCTGATCACCTATGTATAATTTAGGAAGGACTATGCCATGCAGAGAGTAGTCACCATGTAACATTTGTCAATAAATCCATTTTTACTTACATCTTTGAAAAACAAAGTTTTGTGTGCGTATTCGTAAAACGCGTTTACTTCGAGAAATTGAATTAGTAACCATAGCAACTAAGCAGACCTTTACTCCATCTTACTATAAAGTCGACATCATCTTATACCAAATCCTAAGCTGAAAAGCCGAGACACATCACTAGTCGCCCTAGGACAATTCGCTATCAAATGTGCTCGCCATTAGAGAATTTACTAAATCATCCATTCAACATCGAACTGATGCCTGTAGAATTTGGTAGTTTTAACGTCGTAATAGGTATGGATTGGTTGTCAATGTATCATGCCGTGATAGTTTGTGCCAAGAAGATTGTTCGTATTCCTTGGGGAAATGAAACATTAATTGTTCGTGGTGACGAAAGCGACAACGGACACGGATCCTAATTAAACATCATCTCGTGTACCAAAACCTAAAAGTACTTGCTAAAAGGATGCATGTATTTTGGCATATGTTACCATAAAGGAGGCCGAAGACAAGTCGAAAGGGAAGCGACTTGAGGACGTACCAATTGTTTGAGATTTTCCCGAAGTATTTCCAAAGGACTTGTCGGGTATTCCATCAGCCAGACAAGTGGAATTCTAAATCGATTTGATACCTAGTGATGCACTTGTGGCACAAACATGTTATCGATTAGCTCCGTCTGACTTGAAAGAATTGTCGGACCAACTGAAAGAACTTTCTGACAAAGGCTTTATAAGACCTAGTTCCTCACCCTGGGGAGCTTTGGTTTTGTTTGTCAAGAAGAAGGATGGATCATTATGGATGTGCATTAATTACCATGAATTGAACAAGCTGACGATGAAGAACCTTTATCCGCTTCCAAGGAATGATGACTTGTTCGACCAACTACAAGGGTCGAGTGTCTACTCGAAGATCGAACTGAGATCAGGCTATCACCAACTAAGAGTTTGGGAAGAAGACACTCCGAATACAGCATTCAGAACTCGATATGGACATTATGAATTTCAAGTTATGCCATTTGGTTTGACTAACGCACATGCGGTATTTATGGATCTCATGAATCGGGTGTGCAAACCATGTTTGGATAAATTCGTGATTATCTTTATTGACGATATTCTAATATACTCAAAGAGCAAGCAGGAGCATGAAGAGCATCTCAAGTTAATCTTGGAGTTTCTTAAGAAGGAGCAGTTGTATGCCAAATTCTCTAAATGCAAATTAAGGATTCCTAAAGTACAATTCCTTGGTCAAGTGATTAACAGTCAGGGCATTCACGTGGATCCCGCCAAGATTGAATCCATAAAAGATTAGGCATCTCCTAAAACTACAACGAAGATTCGTCAATTTTTAGGTTTTGCCAGTTATTACCGAAGAATTATTGAAGGATTCTCAAAGATCGCCAAGTCAATGACCAAGCTTACTCAAAAGAAGGTCAAGTTTGATTGGGGTGACAAAGAAGAAGCAGCTTTTCAATTGATAAAGCAAAAGTTGTATAGTGCACCAATTCTGGCTTTACATGAAGGAAGCGAAGACTTTATCGTTTACTGTGATGCTTCGATTAAAGGGTTGGGTGTTGTGCTAATTCAAAGAGAAAAGGTAATTGCTTATGCATCACGACAACTAAAAATTCATGAGAAGAATTATACCACTCATGATTTAGAGTTAGGCGCGGTAGTGTTCGCTTTGAAGATCTGGAGGCACTATTTATACGGGACAAAGTGTATAGTGTTCACCGATCACAAAAGTTTACAACACATCCTTGATCAGAAGGAATTGAACATGAGACAACATCTTGGTTAGAATTGCTCAGTGATTACAATTGTGAAATCCATTATCATTCGGGGAAAGCGAATGTCATGGCTGACGCTTTGAGCAGGAAATAGCCAATTAAACCATTACGGGTTTAAGCCTTAGTTATGACTATTGGTTTGGATCTTCCTAAGCAGATATTGGAGGCTCAGCCTAAGGCAAGAAAACCAGAAAACCTCAAGTCTAAAGATGTGGGAGGTATGCTGATTGAAAATTTGAAGGACCAAAAAAAATCCAGGTAGGGGAAGTTAGAACCACGTGTGGACGGAACACTGTGTTTGAATAACAGAAGTTGGTTGTCGTGCTATGGTGACCTAAGGACTCTGATTATGCATGAGTCTCACAAGTCGAAATATTCTGTTCATCCGGGTTCCGATAAAATGTACCAAGACATAAAGCAATTATACTGGTGTCCTAACATAAAAGCCGACATTGCCACCAATGTTAGCAAGTGTTTGACGTGTTTAAAAGTCAAAGCCAGACACCAAAAACCATCTGGCTTATTGGTACAACCAGAGATTCCATAATGGAAGTGGGATAATATCACCATGGATTTTGTCACCAAGCTCCCAAGGACGCAAATTGGAAATGATACCATATGGGTAATTATAGACCGAATCACCAAGTCTGCACACTTTTTACTGATGGGGGAACTGACCCTATGGACAAACTAGCAAGACTGTACTTGAAAGAAGTAGACACGAGACATGGAATACCATTCTCGATCATTTGTGACCGTGACCCTAGATTTATGTTGAATTTTTGGAGGTCATATCAGAAGGCTATGGGTACTCAGTTGGATATGAGTACGACATACCACCCGCAGACTGATGGGCAAAGCGAAAGGACCATTCAGACACTAGAAGATATGTTACGCGCTTGCGTGATAGACTTTGGGAATGGTTGGGAAAGACACTTACCGCTGATCAAATTTTCATACAACAATAGTTATCATACAAGTATTAAAGCTGCCCTATTCGAGGCACTTTATGGTCGGAAATGTTGATCACCTGTTTGTTGGGCCGAGGTCGGGGACGCTCAGCTCACCGGTCCAGAACTCATATGAGACAACCGAGAAGATTGTCCAAATCAAGCAAATAATTCAAGCTGCTCGTGATCGCCAAAAGAGTTACGCCAAAGTAAGGCGTAAGCCTTTAGAATTTCAAGTTGGTAACCGAGTGACGTTAAAGGTATCACCTTGGAAAAGGGTCATACATTTTGGCAAACGAGGGAAGTTAAATCCGAGATATAGTAGACCTTTCAAGGTGTTAGCCAAAGTGGGAACCGTTGCTTATAGACTCGAACTAACTCAACAGTTAAGCAGGGTTCATAGCACGTTTCATGTATCCAATCTAAATAAGTGTTTATCCGATGAGCCGTTGGCAGTTCCGTTGGATGAAATACACATTGATGATAAACTTCGCTTCATTGAAGAACCAGTAGAAATTATGGATCGTGAAGTCAAGCATTTAAATCAAATCCGTATCCCCAACATCAAAGTTCGATGGAACTGCAAGAGAGGTCCTAAGTTCACATGGGAACGTAAAGATCAATTCCGAAAGAAGTATCCACAACTCTTCACAAAAACCACACCCTCGACAAGTGCCGCATCTTGAGCCTTGCAGACAAGGCCCCCTTAACAGGGAAAGACTGTAACAATCCATTATTTCAGGTCATTTCCCGACTCAATTATTACCATTATTTATTTTTAGAGTTTTACGCGTTCGCTTTTAATTATTATCATATAGTTAAATCGCGTAAACTAAAAATCAACGTTCACCGTAAGAAACACCAAACAAATAAAAGTTTACATCAAGCAAGTGTTACATAATTATTAAGAGTATAATTTATAACTTTTCCTATTTTATTTTTGTTGGTTACGTAAAACGCTTACGTTTCGCAATAAAATACGTTTAGGCATACCTAGAAGCACTAATACCCACCTACATCAAACAAATACCTATAATTATACCCACTACACAAAAACTAACTTATTTATCAACTAAATGAGCCATAGGGTAGGATGTGTGTTGTATACACATGATAAATAACTTAAACTCACTAGTTTACTTCCATAATCCCCGCAAGTGTACCACATTACACATGTTTCTAAAGATTGGCACATCAAAGGTACCTTGCATCCAATGAGAAGCCTCCCTCCTCCTAGGGAGGAGGAGAGCACTTACACTTTGTACCTTAACCATACAACTTAACCAATGTTAGTTTAAGAAAGATGCACATGCTAGTTGCTACATAAGGCAACTCTTATGTTCCTTTAACACACACATTCATTCACTAGTAAAACTCAAAGCATAAAACTCTCTCCACTAGTCACAAACCCACGGCTCACTCTAATTTAATTAGGGTTTCATATAATTTTTATTCTACAAGTGTTCCAAGTGTTCAAGCATTACTAGTAAGCATATCTAAGGTGATTGGGTTTGATTTGGAAGCTTGGGTTGTGATTTAACAAGGGTTGTAAGCAAGAAGAAAGTTAGGGCTTTCATTAGGGTTTTGATCTTAGGTTTGCTATTTTGGGTTTAAGCTTATGTGTAAACTTGTGTTCTTGATCCTACTTCACTTCTATAAGGTTCATTTAAAACTTAAACATTTCATTATTCATTTACATATGTTTTCATGCTTGTTATATATGTTAAACACCAACTAGGTTTATTTTTATGATTTATGGAATATTACAAAGCTATATGTGGTTCAAATTTTTATATGTATATTGATGAAATAATACTTAAAATGGAAGTACACACTTAATATAATTACTAATTGGTTTATGAGTTTAGTTTGTAAATTATTTTGTATTGAAAGTTTTATTTACAAGTTTATGTATAAAAGATCATGAGGACTTGTTATTCACTTGGACAATCACTATGGACTATTTGGAGGACCTGACACATGTAAGACTCATGGTAGAAAGTGTGGTAAAATACTAGTACAAGATTTCTTAAGAAATGAATTTATAAAACCTAAAATACAAAACATAAACATGCCTACTGTTTTACTACCTACTGTTAAAATTCGAAAAACAAAGTATATATCTTATATTTTATTAAATTAGTACACATTACAAGGATCATAAGCATATAAAGAACTTGAAAAACCAAGCTATAACGAAGAAGATATGACATTTTTATGTTTACAATAATTAAATGTATAAAAGTATTTTTATAAAAGTTATTTTATAAAAATCCTCACTGTTTCAGATCTTGTAAATTAAGGGAAATATTTTATAAAGATATTACTTGTCATGAGGAATCCAAACATGTAAGAAACTCGAAAAACAAAATTAAATCAAAGGAGATACGAATTTTATACGATTTCAATAAATAAATTTATAAAAAGTGTTTTTATAATTTCAAGGCCATTGTTACTGTTCATAACAGATTTAATAAATATTATAAATTTAATATCTTGATAGTATATCTTGTCACGATTCCGTACATGTAAAGAACAAGCGAAACGGGATTAAAATGAATAAGTTATGCGTTTTTAAAGGTTTATGACGGAGTTTGAAATTTATAAATAAGTAGTTTATAAATTTTTACATAACGTTATAAAGTTACTGAGTTAACCAGTATGTAAAATTGTTCATCAGTAGCTAAAATAATATAAATATAATATTTTGATAGATTTTCTTAATACGAAATCGTGGACATAAGAAACGTATAAAACGGAGTTAAAACGATAAAGATATGAGGTTTATAAAACCTCGCGCATCATTTTTACTTGTATACATTATTTTATAAAATAATTTTATTAATTATATAATATCAAATCATAATCAATAAAAATATTAAATCATATATTTTTAACAAATAATACATTGTTGAACGAAAAAATAATATTTCCTTTATGGATACAAATACATATACATTTATTTAACAAAGTACGGTTTAATTATTATTTCAATTTTTAAAATTAAACAAGAACTATTAGGTGGTGGTGTAACTATATAACATGTGATATTGTATATATATTAAATACATTATACTCATACAACCTACAACTAATTAGGTTGCATTCGGATTGCCGAGACGATTTACATATTTGATTTAGATAATCAAAAATATTCGGTTACGGTGAGTTCATAGCCCCGCTTTTTATACAATTACAATTATTTACAACGTTGGGGTGAGAAACATGCATTGTTTTACAATTGGATGCAAGTACACTTTTATACAAATTACGAGTTTGCCTAAGTAGCTAAAACCAACTATTGCCCATGAATCATGAACTGTTAATTACTAGATTGTAAGCGCAAATGTTATGAATAGATCTATTTGGGATTGACATCCCCGTTCGGGTGAGTAGCACTCACTGTGCCGGTTTGCCAGACAACGAATGTATATCATGTCGGAACAATTTGGATGTTGCGGGTTAACATCTACACGAGCACATTATTTGCATTAATTTGCATACATATATGTCGAGCCTCAGTGTCACAAGCTTAGTTCATTTCGTAATCACCTTTATGATATTGTATTCGTTACTTGTCATACACTTAGAAATCTTGCAGTCCTACTTTATACTTACTTAAAAATGTGAATTCACCAACTTTATGTTGACGTTTTAAAGCATGTTTTTCTCAGGTCAATAAGGTACGAGAAACAAGGATACATTGGTGGTCACCATTTTGGAGTCATTACCTTAAAAGATTTGGGTACATTACATTTTGGGAATACTGTTATGTCTTAAAATCTTTATAATTTTATGGATGAACAATTTAAGCTTCGGGCTTTTGTAACAAACAAGTTTATTTAATCCAATGTATCATTTTTAAATGACTCATATAGATGTCGTTCTCATATCTTGTGCTATTGATCTATGAAGTAACACTCTCAGACCCATATTCCGCTGCGACAATTTTGGGGGTGTTACACAGTGAGCTTAGAGAAGACTGATTCAAATGAAGAAGAATGTCAATTGAATGAAAGACAAACTGGTCTTGTCATTGGTAGAGGGGTTAACATGGAGACAGATGAAGAATCTCTCGATCACTCAACAATGAAGTTAAAAGGAGTTAAAAATGTGTCTAGTACTGCACAATTCTTAATCGACATGAAGAAAGTAAGTAAAGCAAGCAAAGATGATTTCATAATCCAACAGCGTCCTAAAGGTCCAGGTGAAGGATCTAGCATAGCCCAAACACTCCTGATGAGCCAAGTGAGAGTTCGAGTAGTTCACATTCAGGATCAGATAATGAAGAGGGATTCTTGCAGACAGATGATGAAGAACTTAAAGATCAGTATGATGATGAAAGAACCAAGACTGATGGCTTGGAGAAAGCTGATGATGAAAAAGCTGGATTTAAGAAAGATAAAGATGAGAAAGCTAGAGTAGAACAAGCTGTGGATGACCAAGATGGAACTAAACAAGTTGGAAAAGTACAAGCTGAAGTTCATGTAACTGAGCCACAGATGGAGAAACCAGAAGTACCACTCCAAGTTCTAGCCTGACATTGTTATCCACTGAATATGGTAATCAATTTCTTAATGATAATGTTGACATGTCATTGAATAAAGTTTTAAAAGAACCAATTGAAGCTGAAGTTCAATCAATGGTGGATGTTCCCATTCATGAAGAAAATCCAGTTGTCCAAGAAACTCCACTTGGTGATACAGTTGATGCGGTCATTGTAAACGCAACAGGTTTTACAAATCCCTAGGCAGAGTACCTAATCGTTGCAGTGTAGTATAGCAAGGACTCGGGGGTTGTTATCGTTATCTAAGGGAATAGCGTCTGAAGGGTCAAATTAAACCTAACTAAGATCTAAAAGGTTGAGAGAAGATTATTTTTGTGTTTTTATATTTTTATGAAAGCAATTAAAATCAGGTTTTAGAGATGGGTTTTGGTTTTAAACTAATTAAACTAATATTAAATCTAAACTAATTTGGTGGAAATTGTATGGTAAACAAACGTATTTACTTAATCATGCATTACTCCTTAGTTTGCTTCTCTTGATCTTATTACTTTGTCACACTTGTGATGATCTATGTAAGTATTTCCTAGGTCATGAACATATTACACGAATCCGCCATCTATGTAATATTACGTTAAGGCAACACACATGTAAGGTAGTATGAAGATTATTGCAAGGCCCCTAAGAGTACATTACATGCATTAAAACACTTAAGAGGGATCAACCATATTAGGGGCAAGGTAGTATAAAGACTGTTACAATGGTATCCTTTCTACACACTCGCGTTTCCCTAGACGTCTATGCTAATGTAATATTTTGTAGCCCCGTTTAATGCGCACATCCATCACAAGAAGCAATATTAAAAGGATCTACAAACTAAGTTTCAGGTAATCATAAGTAAATACTAATGGATCTAGCCTAGCATGTTAAAGAGAAGGGAAGAACAAGAATTAATCAAACAACACATAGACATATTGAAATATTAAAGGATAAATGACTTCACTTGATTAAACATGTGTTTAAGGCTGATACAAGAGGGTTTTTAAGCCTTAAGAATGCCCTAAAAGGTGCTACACTCGAACTATAATGTTTAGGGTTCGTCTCCCAAAAGTTGCACACTAAAATCCTGAAAACGTAGGTATATATAGGAATTGAATCGCAACGGCGTCGCCAAAATCCTGATGTCGTCGCTTCGCCGAGGGGTTTCTTTGAGGCGGTTATGTTCTGACGCCATCACCTAATTCTTGACGCCGTCTCTTGTAACTTCTGACGGCGTCGCTAGGAATTGTGACGCCGTCTCCAGGCACTATACGCGCATCCTTGAAACCACTTCGTGTAAAGTTGCAATCTTGTCTTGTTTCTTCCCAAACTGAGTCCAAGGCATGTGTATTTCTTCCAAGAGCTTTCCAAATGCTAAAAACACAAAAAGGAACTATTAAGCACATATTTTAGGCAAATTTTCATGATTTAGGGGGTTAAATAACCCCGAAAAAGTGCATAAAATGACACCTCATCAAATACCTCTACACTTGAGATTTGCTTATCCTCAAGCAAATGAGCTTTTCTACCTATATAATAGCAATATCAGGGGCATTTAACTTACTTTTTAAAGATAATTTATGACACAGGATTCTCTCTCTCTCTCAAGTGTATAATGAATTATAACAATAATGGAAATGGGAAAATAACACTCATTACCTGTCGTAGCATACAACTTATCATAGGCTTGGTAAAGGATCAAAAACCTCCACCGCAATGGCGTAAGTACTTAGGAGTTACTATCAAAGAGGTCTTTAAAGGGTTGTGATGTATGGGTGTAAGTTAAATGGAAACGGATGGATGGGATATATTTGGGTGGATTTGGGGTTGTGGTGAGTTAATTAAATACAAGAACACACGTGAAGGCGTTGCTAAGCCAAGACTCGACTAAACTAGGACTAAGATATACAAACTTTACAACTAACTATCTTGATATATACATGAACATAAGTAAAATTGCATCCCGTACATTTTGTTTCTCTCTCTTTTTTATATACTTTTTTTACACCTTTGCCTTGTCATTTACTAAAACATGTTAATACATGATTTGGGGTTTATAATTGCACCCTGATGACATCAAATAACGTCTATTTTATAGCATCATTTATCCCATGTAAATAACCTATTTTGTATAATAATTGCAAAGAATTGTTACTTAATCGTTTATATTTGAGAATTGCAGTATTACGAAGTACTTGGTGAATATTAGCAAAAGGCGCGCATTATGGAGCTTAAACGAAGATATTTTGAAGATTACTATTCTGAAGACCAATACGCCGTATCCATCAAGGAAGATACGGCGTATCCGTGCCTGCACTCACCAAAGACCACAAAGGAAACAAGTTTAATACGCCATATCCAGTGAAGACCAATACGCCATATTGGAGATATAGTATGTGAATATTCTGGAAGATATCAAACGTGGTCCCTACTCCAAGAAACTCCAATACGCCGTATCCAATACCTTGGATACGTCGTATCGACACCGACTCCAAACCCTATATACAAAACTCAAAAACGAGTTTTAGGTGTGCTAAATCATATTCTCGATACCTAAACCACAAAAGTTAATTTTCAGAGGAGAAAAAGAGCAGAAGAGGTCTTGCAACGCATTCTAATCCATAGAAGACAACGTGTAATTTCTTATACTTTTGTAATCGTTTAGTTTTTGGTATCATTCGTTAACTCGGTTAGTTTACCTTGGCTAAGCAATTACTCTTGTATTAATTATGATGTTTGAAGGCTAATACCTTCGGGTATTAGCCATTATTATGAAGATTTAAATGTTTGGTTTTGTTTATATCTCGATTTCTTAATTTATCGTTGTATGCTTGTTTATGTTTATCAAATATACTTGTTTACGTGCTTTTGTATGCGACCTATCATTCAACTGGATCTAGTGACACGGACCAAGTAATCTAGATACCGGGATAGCTCTCCATATAGTAATTTATACATCTAGAATCATAGGATCATAAATATTGTCCTTCTAAAATCGTGCTAAGGATACGCTTCTGGCTTAACTAGTTAACGGAAACTACCTTTGGTTTTTTGAACATGTTGACTAGTAGATGAATCTAGATAATTAAAAAAATAATGTTTTGATTCCATTGGATAGTCCATTGGATAGTTAACGAGTTAGACTACTAGAGTATAAATTGCCAATAAAAGTAATGGGTAAAGTCAATATAGCTAGGTTAATAAGAATCACCATTGCTTAGAATCCCCAAGATAAGTAAAATCAGCAAATAAGATGCTTTAGCGGATACTTTTAATTGTGACAGAATTAATGTGTCTAGGTCTTAGGATGAAGTCCCGCCTAAGTCTAAGAATGATATGCCTCTTCGAGATAAGTAATCATTGCACTGAATAAACAAACCAACTTCTAATCGGATTAATAATGGCTAATACAGTTTTCTATCATAAGGCTCGACCGCTCTTTTATCTTCTGTTAATTTGCTTGCGTAGGTTAAAGTGTCTTGAATTGATTGTAGTCACCAACCAAACCCGTGCCAGTCTCTTAGGCTGAAACCCCCCTTTTACCTGTTAGAATTAGGATTAGAACTAACATAGGATTAGCATAGGTTTGACTTAGATTAGAATTAACTTAGATTAGATAACCAAAATATTAATAAATTAAGAGATTTAACCTCGCTTCGAGTGTTCAACACCCTACTTACCACGAATCTACCACCGATCGGGTACATTGCCCGTTAAAGTGTTGTTTTTAGTTAAGTCGGCAAAATATAAATTTAAAACTTAAATCATAAAAATATACACCACACAACGACACATCAAGTTTTTGGCGCCGTTGCCGGGGAGTGAAAATTAATCTTGATTTTTATTTTATATTTTGGTTTTTAACATTAGATCTAACCCTTAGGAGTAGTGTAGTTTAGAGTAGTTTATATTCCTGCTTGTTTGCTTACTTCGTTTGTGTTATACGGCGTATTCAGTGAACTGAATACGACGTATTGATTATTTAATAGTTTTCCTAGTATGATTGTTACAGGATGGACGATCCGAACATTACTATAGAGGAATACATTAGGCTCGAGGAAGAAAAAGCTTGAAAACGTGGTAAGGTTTATAACTAGGAAACTGCTACTTATGGTAAGATCTGGGATAATGAAGACGTTCACGACCTCGGATCAGTTGAAACTGAATTCCCAGCTATAGTCTTTAACGACACGTTAACATCTGAAACATCACTCTCGTGTGAGCCTACGAATTGCATTTGTTTTTTGAGAATTTATACAGGACCTCATGAAAGAAAATCGACGAGTTGGTTGAAGTATTTACAAGTCTGGAAGTGTTGGAGTCTTGAAACTTCAAGGCGGTTGTTCAACACGAAATATTGCTTAATAAAATCTACATGGAGAATCTACCGAGCGAATATTAAGGGAGTTTCTCATTCTAATTCTTTTTAATTCCCGTACTTAATGTTTTATCTATACAATGAGGATGTTGTATAATTCAAGTGGGGGGATGGAATCAGAATGTTTACTTGTCCTATTTTTCACACTAAAATGCTTAAATTATGCTCAAATTTAAAACAAATTAAGCATACTTTTGTGAAATTACATGTTACATAACCTGCACACAATAACCCTTGTTAGATATTATGAGGATTTAACCTTATCCGTTTCTAAATGTTTACCCAAATTCCACAAAATATGAGTGTGCCGGTGATGTAGTAGACTTTAGAACTTGGCTTGGTATATCTATTCGAGACTGCAGTGATAAGTACTATGGATTTAGATGGAGTAACCTGCTTAAATTGGTAAATTTTAGGATTACACCCGAATCGCCTTTACATGTTTCTTATTAACTAACTACACTGGTTAGTTAACCCCCATATAAACCCTTTTTTACTCTCACTTTAAGAGTAAGATGCCCCTAGAACAAACCGTAGAGCCAATCCTTTAGGAACTACACCAATTATTTGTTTTGTTACACCTTTACACCTTAGCCTACCCTATTAGATTAAGTTTATTTTACAGTTGCTAGTTGCTTAAAGTGTAAAGTATGTATTTCTCGAGTCTTGTGTCAATTTTGGTACGGTTGGAAGAATTTGCACATCGCAAATGGGAATGTATATTATAGTCAAAACTCATGTATTTTTACTGCCATCGCAATTATTGGTACGTCTGAAGAATGAAGAATTATCAAAGGAATCATCCAAAATTATTATGATCGTGAAGATGGTGAAATTACACCGAGTTTCATAGTATAGTGTTCAAAAAAGAGAGAAAATAAAAAAAAATTAGAAAAATCGCAACAAAAAAAGAAGGAAAGTTTGAAGATAATCGTTTTGCAACTACCAAAGGAATTACACGAAGGATCGATTATTCGTTGATACAAATCAACGATGTAGAGTATTGTATAAAGTGGTAGATATCACCACTTACCATGTAAAGTATGGGATGATATGGAGGTTGACCGTTACGGGAACGCCAACTTAGGTTGTTATTTTTGATCTACGATCAAGACGTTGTAAATAGTTGTGTCTTTATCATGGTAACGGTCAGGAAAAAGTGTCTAGCAACTTGTATTTTAGACTTAATCTATTTGTTGCGTAATTTTTATTTAACAACAATTTACTTCTCTTTTCTAATGACTAGCCGCTGGTTTTACAAGAATGAGGATTTGTACGAGCGTGCATGTCTATTCCGTCGTTATTACCATGTATGCATGTCTCAGCTGCCTTGTTGGTTTACGACTTTTGGTGAAAGTTAGAAGGTCCCTACCCTATAGCATTCTTCATCCTAACCGTTGGTTAAATTTGAATGAGGATGTGATCGAACACACATGTCTATTCTGTTGTTACGGCCATGTATATGTGCTTCAGCTGCCTTGTTGGAGTGGTACTTCTGGTGAAAGATTGTAGAATGATCAACCCTAAGCCTTATCTTATAAACGCATATTTACCATTATAAACTTGTTACTCCTTAGCTTTAGCGGTGGAGATGTGTATCCTTGCCAAGCTTATGATAGAATACTCGTCACGACCGATCAATTGAGCGAATTAGTTACATGTTACCACATAGATTAGTTGAGTGATTTGAGTGTTTTCATCTTCCTATTTCGTGAGGTGTTTGGTTGTGTACTTGTAATAGATCAAATAAATGCTTTAACGGAAAATATCCTTAGGGATACATTTTTATAAACTTCTAAAGGCTACTTGAGGACAAGTAGGATTCAAGTGGGGGGATATTTGATGACATCAAATAACGTCTATTTTATAGCATCATTTATCCCATGTAATTAACCCATTTTGTATAATTATTGCAAAGAATTGTTACTTAATCGTTTATATTTGAGAATTGCTGTAATTACAGAGTACTTGGTGAATATTAGCAAAAGGCGCGCATTCTGGAGCTTAAATGAAGATATTTTGAAGATTACTATTCTGAAGACCAATACGCCGTATCCATCAAGGAAGATACGGCGTATCCGTGCCTGCACTCACCAAAGACCACAAAGGAAACAAGTTCAATATACCATATCTCCAGTGAAGACCAATACGCCGTATTGGAGATATAGTAGGTGAATATTCTGGAAGATATCAAACGTGGTCCCTACTCCAAGAAACTCAATACGCCGTATCTAATACCTTGGATACGCCGTATCGAAACCGACTCGAGACCCTATAAATACAAAACTCAAAAATGAGTTTTAGGTGTGCTAAATCATATTCTCGATACCTAAACTACAAAAGTCGATTTTTAGAGGAGAAAAAGAGCAGAAGAGATCTTGCAACGCATTCCAATCCATAGAAGACAACGTGTAATTTCTTATACTTTTGTAATCGTTCAGTTTTTGGTATCATTCGTTAACTCGGTTAGTTTACCTTGGCTAAGCAATTACTCTTGTATTAATTATGATGTTTGAAGGCTAATACCTTCGGGTATTAGCTATTATTATGAAGATTTGAATGTTTGGTTTTGTTTATATCTTAATTTCTTAATTTATCGTTGTATGCTTGTTTATGTTTATCAAATATACTTATTTACGTGCTTTTGTAATTCAACTGGATCTAGTGATACGGACCAAGTAATCTAGATACCGGGATAGCTCTCCATATAGTAATTTATACATCTAGAATCATAGGATCACAAATATTGTCCTTCTAAAATCGTGCTAAGGATACGCTTCTGGCTTAACTAGTTAACGGAAACTGCCTTTGGTTTTTTGAACATGTTGACTAGTAGGTGAATCTAGATAATTCAACAAATAATGTTCTGATTCCATTGGATAGTTAGACAAGTTGACTACTAGAGTATAAATTGCCATTAAGAAGTAAGTGGGTAAAGTCAATATGAGCTAGGGTTTAATAAGATCACCATTGCTTTAATCCCCAAGATAGATTATAATCAGCAAATAAGGATGCTTTATGCGGATACTTTAATTGTGACAGAATTAATGTGTCTAGGTCGTAGGATGAAGTCCCGCCTAAGTCTAAAAATGATATGCCTCTTCGAGATAAGTAATCATTTCACTAAATAAACAAACCAACTTCTAATCGGATTAATGATGACTAATACAGTTTCCTATCATAAGACTCGACCGCTCTTTTATCTTCTGTTAATTTGCTTGCGTAGGTTAAAGTGTCTTGAATTGATTGTAGTCACCAACCAAACCCATGCCAGTCTCTCAGGCTGAAACCCCCCTTTTACCTATTAGAATTAGGATTAGAGCTAACATAGGATTAGGATAGGTTTGACTTAGATTAGAATTAACTTAGATTAGATAACCAAAATATTAATAAAGTAAGAGATTTAACCTCGCTTCAAGTGATCGACACCCTGCTTACCACGAATCTACCACCGACCGGGTATACTGCCTGTTAAAGTGTTGTTTTTTGTTAAGTCGGAAAAATATAAATTTAAAACTTGAATCATAAAAATATACACCACACAACGACACATCACACCCCTACACTTGAGTTTTAGAACTCATAATTACTAACTAACTAATGACCCGAATTGCGATGATCAACATAACATGGAACGTATTACGCACATATGGGGGGTAATAAATTGACTTTTTCCCCATCTCTTCATAAAATAAAAACTATCATGAATCTCAATCGTCCCAAAACTGTATACACTAATAACAAGACTCGAATAAGCAACTATGTACTCAAGTAAAAATTAACAAGGTTTATAACAATAATGTACTAAAAGCGAGTACATACAAGGAAGACTAAGGCGATTTGGGTGTAACAATGGGTTAAGGGTGTAAAAAAATGCTATTCATTAATAATCCGGAATCCACTAGAAAATTATGAGAACTGCGAAAAGGATAGGCTCGGAGGGGTGTACTAGGGGTATCTTGCACTAAATTGAGTGTGAAGCAAGGGTGTGAGGATAGTTATATGATCGGGGAGACCATAATAACAAATATAGGTTTAAAACAGGGTTTGTCCTAGTGCCTCTTATCATTTAGCAAATCCTAATCACACAAGTGCGATCTCACTAGCGGTCTCAAGATGAATCACAAAAACAAGTTCTAGAATTTAATACACTACTGTTACACTCTCATATAATTTTGACCAATACCAATGCTCCAGAAAAAGTGAAAAAACCACATATACACGATCAAATCCATGAACGCGACACATGTGATTGCTCATTCCTAACTCAAGCAAGCTAAAGGTGAAACTATCTTAGGTATCAAACATAAATACCTGAATTCCTAAAGATCTAGGGGCGAACCTCACATTTTGGGGTGGAATTTATAAAGTGGTAAGGTTTTTGTGCTAGTCATATATTTCCTATCTATGAGACGCTAATAATACTTAGTTTTCATTGGTATGTGCAATAAAAAATATTAAATTTGGGTCAAAATTACCTTCTACGCTATGTTTCGGTATATTACACATCATTTTAAGGACAAAGCAAATGCAATTGAAGGAATAGTTTCTAAGGCTTATTTCCCCCTACACTTATTTTCAACATTGTCCCCAATGTTCTTAAAAGTGCCCGAATAAATGAATAAAGGGAAAGAAAAAGGGAAAGAAACTAGTACTCCCCTGGTTTTGATCAATAATAGAGAAGAAACAAATGATAAGCTGGTTAAATATTCATCCAAGAATCGTCCATATGAAACTCCTAAGAACTCCAAAGCTTCTTCTAATCAAATATAACCTACAAATCAGAGACAAGAAACAATACACCTGGCGTAAAATCGGCAGGATAATAATATACAATGATGTGATTAGGGTTTTGACACTATGAAAGCGGTAAAGATAGGATGAATGTGCTACATGAAATCGTGGTTTCCTGTAAATTTTAGGAAAATTACAAATTTTGGAAATTATACATAATTAATTTTCCAAAAATAATAGAAAATTCGAATTTTCACAAGTCTGGAGACGTGACGTCGTCAGGAAAAATCCTGACAACATCTCCAGACACTGTGAAAAATTTCACATTCGTTTTGTTGAAAAAAGATTCTGCACACAATTCTATTAGTTATTTCCTACAAAAATACTGCATAGACCACGAAAATTATTAGCACAAACATATGACTCTAACAAACATGACACAAGACACACATTGTGATTTATTTTAGAATTATTAATTTCACATGTTTAAAACTGGTTCTTAAAAACCGGATATCATCTACCCTACACTTATTTTATGCAAAATACCTTTGATTCTATTAAGACGAGGTTCAAAACAATACAAAGCATGGTCACATATTAATCAAACATATGAAAAATAAATAATAAACAATAAAAACACATGACAACCAATAATCCAACAAACAACGGTGCATAAAGATAATCAGGATAGAAGTCAAGTATCCAAATCCTACACTATTACAATCCATAATTGTTTTAAAACATGAAAGGATGATAAAAAGTACCGAAATCAAATAGATACAATCAATGAGGACCATCGAGAGCAGGGCTATATCGGTAATCATAGCCAGGAGGAATGTATCCAATGTAACCAGAGGGAGGGTAGTCGGCCTCAGGCCTGGGGAATGGGTCGATCTAGAGGTGAGGGTCTAAGTTGTCACGGATGGACAAGTACTGGAAATCACGGACAGTGTGGTTGCACTTCTAATTAGCGCGTTCTTCTTGCTGCCCCATCCAGGTATCTAGCTGTCCCTAATGCCCATCTTGTTGGTCCATCCACTGGCCTTGACGAACCTGCCAATCACCCCGGCTCATGTTCTGGTACACATCGGCAGAACCACCAACTTCCTTGCCAGCTGCCTCCTCGACCTCATCATCCTCCCAAACCTGGCGTGTTGCGGGCCAACAGCATGTCCCTCTACCAAGATCCATTACAACCCAAAAGATCTAGTAATCCTAGTTACAAACATACCTCCACAAATCAAATCCCTATCCATAACTCCTCTTAGGTGGCAGGCCGACCAATAAGGAATGTTACAAGTGACTCCTTCGCCATAAATGCAATAGAGGTAGAAGAGGTCTAACACGGTGATCCTTTGGGTGGACTCCTTCCTACCCAAGATGGTTGTCGCGATACAACGATGGCTAGCCTAACCCTCGAATCCCTAACCTTCTTTACAGCCATGCCTCCCACAACAAAATCTCCATCACCAATGATTGGCCAAAATTCCATTAACGCATGATCAACCTTTACAGTCTCACCTCTACGCAACCCACTCCTAGTGCTAGTCAACCTCGATTGTTCCTTAGAATATAAACCTACCCTCCATCCCAACTCCAAAAGAGAAATCATCCTTGATTTACTTCCTAGCCTAAATGAAACACCTAAACGTTTGGGGTCGTACCTACAAGCAACATAATCAAACTTGATAGAGGCAAAGAACTCCCAAACTAACTCTCAGTACACTTGTTCATCGATTTGGAATAGGTTCAACCATTGGGGTCTGGTAAAGGCGTCAATACTGATGCTATCGAAGAAGTTCCTAGAAAGACCTTGAGTGGTAAGAAAAGGCCAGTCGATAACGCTCCCAGGGTGAATGGAGCGCCTTAAGATAGTATCGTAGTGGCCTTGGTGGGTATCACTGTAAAATACTCTAAACTCTTAAACCTTATCCTCCATTGTAGGTTCTTGGGACCTAGAGGATTACCCCTTGTACTTTTTCCACTCGTAGCATGTTTGCTCATTGTCTACATCAAAGCCAAAATGAAACCAAATCGAAATTAGGTGAATGTTTTAGTCAATATTTGATCAATCCCTCCAGACGGCGTTAGGATTTAATTCTGACGCTGCCGGTATGAATTTTGTTTGAAAAGTCAGATTGCGAGGAAAAATTGAGCTAGCATCTGATAAACCAATTTCCAAACACCCCCTTAAGATCAGAACCCACCTGTGTTTATTCAAAAATCTTGGTTTTCTATCCAAATCCAATTTGTTTTTTGATAATGTGTTAAGATTGGACAATCTAACATCTAAATCAAAGATTAATTACTTGGATTCGCACAAAATTAATCCTTCAAATCAATTAATTTGTTCTAGGGTTTGGAAATTGGGCTCCTAATCAAAATCAACCAATACAAGGAATAGGTTGAGATGAAAAAGAGATTGAAAACAATAGGGGTTGAGTACTTACCAATTGGAGAAGATTTCCTAAAAAATAGCAAGGTTAGAGTTGTTTTCGTTTGAGATTCTTGAAGGTTTTGTGAAAAAGAAGTGTGGTGGTGTTTGGGTTATATTCTGATAGGATCGAAGCGACGGCGTCGCCAAAATCCTAACGCTATCGGGATCAGATTTTTGCAAAAGTCACCTAACTTTTAGTAAAAAGTAATTCCAAACCCCAATATGCTTGAAAAAACGGTTTAGCAAACCTTTGAGATCAAATATTTGGTTGCTATTATTGATTTTGAAAATATTGTGTGGAAGAAACTTGCTATTTATTTGGTGATTATCTCCAAAGGGTAGGCATTGACGAGGTATTGGCTGACTCATTAAGGAACTTTTCGAGTCTTGTTGAGAATTGATGTTTCGTTTACTCCTTGCGACTGGTTTAAAGCCAAATGTACTTTTCCTTACAAGAAGTGGGTTAGGGAGGATTGTATGGATGTACCTGACACAGAGTGGTTTTGGCGACATAAACTCGAGGGTGTGAGAAGATGTGCTTTTTACGAGGAATTATGAGAATTTATGATTATTAGAGGGTCCTTGATCCTTGGTGTCGGGATACCTCGTGACCTTTTGAATCCTTTTAGAATTATTTTCTTTAATTCTTATTTCCTCTTTTAGTTTCTTGACAACTTCCAAAGATAGTTGCATGAAGTCTCTTCCGATAGTGCTCATGTATTCATCAAGTTGACGAACTTTTTCTTCTTGGTCAAGTATGAAACTCATTAATAGATCCTCGAACGCTTCCTAGTGTGATGGTTCTGGGGGAAAATGCCCAAAATAATTGCTTGATACCCCACACGCGTTCTCATTTTTTCTGATTAGTGAGATTGCGTCCTTCATTAATGAATCAACCTGACTTTGCATGATTCTAAGCATTTGTTATGTACTGGCGTTTTTGTAGTTAGGGTTCCCTTCTTTTGGGAAGATGGGGTCATCCCATCCTTCCTCTTCATATTATGTTAGTTCCTCGATAATGCTCCACGCCTTTTCTGCGCTTGTTTCTCCAAGTCGTCCTCCAGCCGCGTAGTCAACAACCCTTTTTAGTTTTTGCGTGATATGGTCGTAGAATATTTGTACTTGTAGCCAGTGATCGATGCAGTGATGAGGGAGTTTTGTAGCAAGTCCTTGAAACGAGTCCATGCTTAAGAGAGAGATTCACCGTGATGTTGTTAGAACATCAAGATGTCATTTCGTAGTTTAGATGTCCTTCTAGGTAGAAAGAATTAAGCTAGGAAACAAGTAGTAAGATCCTCCCAAGTGGAGATGGATCCTGCTGGAAGACGTTCACGCCAATTGCTAGCTTGATCGCGAAGGGAAAATTGAAATAAATGTAGGCGCATCCTTTCCTTATTTTCAACATCAAGGTCAAGTGAGTCCACAAGTTTTAGAAAATCCTTAAGATGATGATTTGGATCCTCGGACCGAAGTCCGTGGAAAGAGCATCCGTTTTGCACCAACCGGATGGTGTCGAATCGCAAAGGTACCACATTGTTCCCATCGGGGAGCTCAATGGTGTTGATAGCCCTCATGTCTACGTATGGAGTAATCTCTAAGAGTATGGATAGGATTTTCGTTTTCCATGGAGTTCAACGAAAAATATTTACGAAACAAATAACACAAAGAAAAGATAGACTAAAGAAAGCTAATTGACAGAAATTAAAATCTCACTAGAAAGGAATCTAGCGAGTAGACCTAAGATAGATAGAGTCCGAACCTATACTATTCCCCACGCAGCGACGCTAAAAACTTGATGCGGTCATTGTAAATGTAACAGGTTTTACAACTCCCTAGGCAGAGTACCTAATCATTGCAGTGTAGTATAGCAAGGACTCGAGGTTGTTATCGTTCTCTAGGGGAATAACGTCTGAAGGGTCAAACTAAACCTAACTAAGATCTAAGAGGTTGAGAGAATATTATTTTTGTGTTTTTATATTTTTGTGAAAGCAATTAAAATTAGGTTTTAGAGATGGGTTTTGGTTTTAAACTAATATTAAATCTAGGGGCAATTCCATATTTCCCCAAGAAAAACATCAAAATTCCATATTTCCCCAAACGTGCATCAAAATCATTGTACATTAGGCATTGTTCACTTGTAACTTGGGACTTGGGTAAATATGGCATTTTGAGGTTTAGATTGGGTAAATATAGAATTATCCCTTAAATCTAAACTAATTTGGTGGAACTCGTATGGTAAACGAACGTATTTACTTAATCATGCATTACTCCTTAGTTTGCTTCTCCTGATCCTATTGCTTTGTCGCACTTGTGATGATCTGTGTAAGTATTTCCTAGGTCATGAACATATTACAAGAATCCGCCGTCTATGTAATATTCCGTTAAGGCAACGCACAGGTAAGGTAGTATGAAGACTATTACAAGGCCCCTAAGAGTATATTACATGCATTAAAACACTTAAGAAGGATCAACCATATTAGGGGTAAGGTAGTATGAAGACTGTTACCGATGGTATCCTTTCTACACACTCGTGTTTTCCTAGACATCTATCCTTATGTAATATTTTATAGCCAGTTTTCTAAAGCCTAACGCGCACATCCATGATAAGAAGCAATATTAAAAAGATCTACAAACTACGTTTCATGCATTTTAAGTAAATACTAATGGATCTAGCCTGGCATGTTAAAGAGAAGCAAAGAACAAGAGTTAATCAAACAACACATAGACATATTGAAAGATTAAAGGATAAATGAGTTCACTTGATTAAAAATGCGTGTAAGGCTGACACAAGAGGGTTTTTAAGCCCTAAGAACACCCTAAAAGCTGCTACACTCAAACTATAATATTTAGGGTTCATCTCCCAAAAGTTTCACATAAAACCCTTAAAATGTAGGTATATATAGGAATTGAATCGCGACGGCGTCGCCAAAATCCTGACACCGTCACTTCGTCGAATCTTCTTAGGGTTTCTTTGAGACGGTTATGTTCTGATGCCGTCACATAATTCTTGACACCGTCTCTTGTAAGTTCTGACGGCGTCGCTAGGAATTGCGACACCGTCTCCAGGCACTTTACGTGCAACCTTGAAACCACTTCGTGTAAAGTTGCAATCTTGCCCCTTTCTTCCCAAATTCAGTCCAAGTCACGTGTATTTTCTCCAAGAGCTTCCTAAATTCTAAAAACATAAAAAGGAACGATTAAGCACATATTTTGGGCATATTTGCATGATTTAGGGGGTTAAATGACCCTGAAAAAGTGCATAAAATGATACCTCATCAACAGTCATATCTGTCATTCCAAAAAAGACAACGCCTTCACCAAAACAACAACCACCACGAAGCAAAACAATAATAATTATCAAAAAGCCTAAGCAATCCGAAGAGAAAGTTGATGCTAAAGCTGTTTAAAGAGGCTCATAAAACTTGAAAAGAAGGTTGCAACAATGTCTAAAACAGATCATACTAAAGCAATTGAAGAATCTGTTCAAGCTAATGTGATAAATGAAGTAAAGAATCAATTGCTGAAGCTTCTACCGAAAGCTGTTTCTGAGTATGTCCAACCAAGAATGGAAAGAACGATTCATGATGTATTAAAGAATAATCCAATTAATCTTTTCCTGTCTTCTTCCACACCCACAGACTCACTCACAGAATATGAGCTATAAAGCAAAAACTCCATGATATGATGCAGAAAAGTCGTTCATTTCTTGCACATGAAAACCATCTTGAGTTATTTAATGCTTTGATGAATTTAATGGGTATAGATGAAGTTGTTGCAAAGAGTGACCTTGATCTTACATCAAAGAAAAGACATCATGAAGATTAGGATCCTTTTGATGATAAAGAAAAGGAGAAGAAAAAGAAAAGACGAAAAGATTCTGATGCATCCAAGTCACAGAAAGACAAGACCCCAGCAAAGTCATCAAAGAGGGTAAAGCCCCATTTAAATCATCAAAAATTGATAAAACTATGAAAGCAAAAGAATTGGTACAAGATGTTGCAATGGATGCTGAAGAATCAATTGAAGATGATGTTGTAGATGCTCAAGAACCGACCCACGACGATGACGCTCCTGAAGTGGATAAATCTATATGGTTCAAAAAAGTTGTTGTTGAAAGACCAGAAACTCCTGATCCAGAATGGTTCAAGGAACCAAATGTGAATGATGCCCTGAACAAAACTGGTTTAATGAGATGGTTTATGCTGAGAAAGACCCAAAAGAGTTTGACGATCTGTTGGGTTCTACTATTAACTTCACAAAATTTTCCAAGAACTGTCTTAAGAGAGATAAGCTCATGAAAGCAGACTTAGAAGGACTAGCATTCGCATTACTTAAAGGGAATTTCAAAAATAGCATCGAGCTAGAGTACAATATGGAAAAATGCTACTTAGCACTGACGAACCAGATAGATTGGTTAAATCCTGAAGGAGACAGATGTCCTTATGATCTAAGCAAGCCTCTACCTTTGCAAGGTCCTCTCGGTCACATAACCATTCATATGGACTTCTTTTTCAACAAAGACCTCGAATACTTGAAGATAGGAAACAAGGAAAAGAAGTATGTTATTTCACTGACAAAACCGAAGGCAACAAGGTATGAGTTAGAAGGATTAGAAGAGATGATCCCAAAGCTATGGAGTTCAAGTAAAGTGGTATACGACTTAAATGCTGCACTTGGAATACATCACTTGGGACCAAAGCGTCAACTCTTCTATAGAGTAAGACATAAGCAAACATCATGTCATAAGTCTATTCACGAATGAAGATCCTTAGTATAATAAGACTATCGGTTGACAAGCAGTTTGGTTATGGTTACTTGAAAGAAATTGTTGTAAGACGAGCAGATCAGAAGGAGTATAGATTCAATGAAGCTAACTTTTCAAGGCTGCAATTGAACGACATTGAAGATATGTTTCTCCTTTATGTTCAAAACAAACTTCACCGCCTCACAGCAAAGAACAAGTTGATCTGGTAAATGCTCTGAATGAAGATCCTTAGTATAATAAGACTATCGGTTGACAAGCAGTTTGGTTATGGTTACTTGAAAGAAATTGTTGTAAGACGAGCAGATCAGAAGGAGTATAGATTCAATGAAGCTAACTTTTCAAGGCTGCAATTGAACGACATTAAAGATATGTTTCTCCTTTATGTTCAAAACAAACTTCACCGCCTCACAAGCAAAGAACAAGTTGATCTGGTAAATGCTCTACGTCTTTTCATACGCAGAATCGTCATTAAGAAGAGGGTAGAGTAGGTATGCAAGAATTCTAATTGAAATCAATGCTTGTAATGACTTTAGTGATAATCTGGTAATGGCTATTCCAAACATTGAAGGAACTGGATACACGAAAGAAACCATTCATGTTGAATACGAGTGGAAACCCCCTCGTTGTAGTATGTGCTTGTTATTTGGCCACTCTTTTGATGATTGTCCAAAAGCTGCTCCTAAACTAGTGGAGAATCAAATGGATAAAGGCAAGGGTCAGATTCCAAGGACTGATGATGAAGATTTTATTGAAGTGAAACAACAGAAATCAGGTGGTAATTATAGAGGCAAAAAAACACTTCATATCGGTTTCGGTGAAGCCAAAAACTCAGTATCGGCCAAAAGCAAAGCAATCGACAACAGGGACGTGTAACTCTCCAAAGATGGCTCCTCCTACTGGTATGAATAAGGCTTCAACATCTGGTAATAATAAAGAGTCACCAAACAATAAAATTAATTGGTTTTTTCTATTAGTAACTCGTTTGAGGCTTTAAATGATGATGACCCGATTATTGAGGAAGTAGCAACGGGTACTAAGGTTACTACCACTAGTACGCAAGAGGAGGGGAAATGTTCTGTCCCTTTAACAGAAAGAATTAATTTTCTTGAAAAACAAATTTTGGAGGGTAAACTTGTGTTGGTGGATGATGGTGGGAAACCACTGGAGAAGGTTAATTATCCAAATAATTCAGATAGTGATAATGAGGTTAAACCTTTTGAAAATGAAACTGCAAGTTTTTTTGGCATTAAAGAGAGTTGGATATGGTCCAAAAAGCTTGTGAGAACAATGGAGGGACACTGAAACGCCACCTTCTCAACTCTAAATTTGACCAAAAATTAAAACTTTTCACGGAAACAACATACTAGAATGAACCTGTTGTCACTCTTTTATAAACTGACAAGAATCAATTACAAATCATTATTTGAGACTATTTTTACATGAAACTAGACACAATTACCTTTAAAACAGCGGGTGGCACGACTTCTAACTCCTTAATGATTAAAAGATATGATTTTTAGAAGATTGACTAAAAACAAAAGATCTCCATTTATAGTCTGACATGAGCATATGGCCATATGCAGAAATACCATATGGCCATTTCTGCATATGGCCATATAGCTACTGTAGAAATTTCTCAGCTGAGTATATGGCCATATGCCGAAATACCATATGGCCATATGGTTCCTGCAGAAACTTTACAAAAAGATATATTTTTACATATTGCTCCATTTTTGAAAAACCAACTTTCGAGACTCGAAATTCAACGAAACTTTCCAGAATTCTCTATATCAACATATTACTTTATTTTCATAAATATTTGTGGTCTAAATGACCCATAAACATATACTTTACGGGGTTTGCCAAACACCAGTTTTGACGCATTTTACATACACTATAACACACAACTATAACAAATGACTTTGACCCGCTTTAACATCGATAATAATGAAATACTTTGACCCTTCAAAATAACATTACAACCATCCTATGACACTTCGGGGGTTCAACTTTGTTTCGAGCTCGGTATCTAACACTAAGCTCTAACATAATCCAATACTCTTCCATTGCGCACTTTCAACCTTAAGCTTTAATCCAAGTACTTACCATCTTTCCATGATCACCTACAAAACATGTTTAACTATAACATAAGCGAAACGCTAAGTAAGTAAAACGGATATAACATGGCATTATACATCATTCATCCATATAAGCATCATATTCATCCAATTTCTAGTCCAACAGACTAAATCATACCATTGCTTGCATAAAGCACTTAAACCATAATCATCCACATTATAACACATATATCAAAACTTTAACCATCTCTATAACAACTCACCTAGTCTTTACATACTTGGCTAGTTATGTCAAACTAGCTCCCTATTTTTATTTAGTCCAAATACCATAAACCCCAACATCCTATTCCATAATTCAAAATGTGTAAAAAAATTCAAATCAATGTTAAAAAATCTCTCGTTTTTGCAATATAAGTAAAATACTGAATCTTCTATACAAATTTAAGGTATCATTACCATAACTCGATTTTAGCAATGATTTGTGAATCAAATTTGTGATTTATAGCTTTGATTCACTATTAAATGATGCTTACTTGTGAATTAAATAAAAAATATGAATCAATTTGCTCAAACGTAGATTTCTCAATCTTCTCAAAATAAAAACCTTCTCAACGGAACCGGAGCCTATATAGAATCAGGATATATATATATATAAGAAAACTTAACATAACAACATGTTATAACCATTTTACTTACCTTGGCTCCAAGCTAAGTTACCAATAAATCACCATCATCATCCTCACTTTCATCCTAAACTAGAATCATAATAACCATAAACACTTAAACACATAATTGAATTACTATAACATTGGTTTATACAACCCATTAATCCATCCTTCATTATTCATTAGCATCATATAATCATATATTGATCATATGGTGAAAACCTTAAATTTTAGATAAAATCTTTAATTAACTTTAGCACATCATCACAAATCCTTCAATATATGATATCAAGTCATGATTACCCAAAATACCCAATTTTGGTCACATGAACTGTCACACCCCACCAAGGCAGAAACGCGAGGCGCGACGAGAAAGGGAATCATCACAACACATTGGCGTCTATATAGAAAAACTAAAACATGCAAAAAAATACAAGGTATAGACACGCAGTGTCATGAAAATACCCAAACACATCAACAAAATCCAAAAGGCGTCTGACATTGAAATAAAGGCAGTTTACGTCAATGTCATGACATACAAACATTCATACTTCCTAACAAAGCAAACAAATAACATTCATCATCCAATACAAATAACGAAATCTAGATATCTAAACTTCGCCAGCTGCCTACGGTCCATCTAGCCACTTTTCTTAACCTTATCTTCATTTTGCTGAATACCTGAAAATGATGCTTATACGTCAACACAATGGTTGGTGAGAAACATAGGTTTTCAGACACACATATTCAATCCTTTTCCAAAATCATTAACCGAATTACTGTGATTATAAAACAATACTTTCGCATGACAGTTATGCTAACTAACATACAAGCGAACATGCAATTTAATCCAATCGACCACACAAACACCAAGCAAACGACCTCAATCGCTCCTGGATCATACCAAATCCTTTTCCCTCTAGCTCAGGCCATGGATACCCGCAAGTAACCCTCCTGACTAGGCAACAATACATCATTATCATATCACATAACATGTAGCACATAACGCATATCAGTCACATAATAGTCCATGCATTTACACTAACACATAATCACAACAATTTAAAACATATTTCAATACTTGCATCATTTCCATCCCAAGTTTTAAAACACAATAAAAAGTGGGACTATGTAACTCACCTAAATGCTCAAAATGCAGCTTCCAATTCCTATCACGCAACTATACAAATAAATAAACACGGTTACACGCGACCAAGCTAAAAGCTTTAGTCCATGTAACACACATATGATGAATGTCTAAGGGTTTGATTAACCATCATGGGTCACCCCGACACCATGCCCAACCTTAAGCATCTCATTAACCCATTATACTAGATAACTACAATTGATTCAAATATACAAAATTTTAGTGTATCTTTACTCTCTTAAAAGCCTTACTTGCTGACCTTCATAAATTATACCAAAAATCATCTAAGTTTATTTATGAGTTTACTAACTACCTTGAGATTCCCAAATGCTCATTACATGTGCAACTATCCCAAATAAAATCAAACTTCAAAACTATCCCAATTCGGATCTGATTGCACACTAAAATGTATGGCCCTAATTACCATACTTAGACACACAATCAGAAGCTCTCCTTCTAAGGTTTCTTTATATACATATTGATCTCAATCACTGTAGATTGTCTATCACTAGTGCCACTTTTAAGTTAGGGTTTTACCCTCCTAAACATGACCTAATTCTGACCCGTATTTACTGTTTTGACAACTTTTTTTGTAACCAACATATGACCAACTTCCAAAACTCAAAATCATTCGAGGCCAGACTTTTTGAAAAATAGACTATTTAAACTACAATTTAGGCTTTTGAATTATATCAAAACACGTTTATATCATAAAGATATCATCAGTTGAACACAGACCTAAAATTTGCTCAACTCTAAATCATAAATTAACGCGGTCTAACCCTAACCATTTACACCAATATGATCCTAATTAAACCCTAAACACTCTAGCATGATTAATACATCCTTAATTACAAAAGTTTTTAAAACACTAAAGATCCACCATATTAATTGTTACATGATTTAAAGAAAACTAAACAACTAGGGTTTACGAACATACCTAAATCCTTGATTCTTGAAACACTAAGTCACCAACTTGATCTTGATAGAAAAATCTTTTTTTTCTTTCTTCTTGGTTTCAGCCGATCAACAAAGAAAAGAGGGGAGGGTTTTTGGGATTTATAAGATTTACAAAAAAGGTTTAAGATAATTACCTATTTAGAATTTTAATTAGACTAGGATTGTGTTTCCCCTTTTTTTCCTCCCTAGTCGGCCGAATAAACACCCCTATATATATATTTTTTAATTATTAATATTTACATAGTTATCTTCATTACCTTAAGTTTTCATAAAAACCTAAGCTAATTTGGGTAAACCTTTTTACATAAACGCTACTTACTAACTTTCTAAAAATAACTTTTCATTTCACAATTTACTTTCTATATTTAGAAAGTCTTCTATAAATATCCAAATTTCACTCACTTCACTTGTTACCAACATGATACGTTTCCCATAAACGCTTAACACAAAATCATCCAACTATTGACGTAGCATTGCATGCAATACGCCATTCCTTTCCATTATCACTATACGCGAACAAATGGAATACTCATCACCAAACACCAACGCACTCAAAATGAGATGATCATACACCTCAAAATGACATCATGCACCTATTTAAACCACTTAGCACACATATATAACACATAGCACACAAGAAATCACACAAATGAACTCTTAGCCATTTCTAAAGGTATCACTAGCCTGATTAAATCACAGATGTCACAGTATCCCCTCCTTGAGGAAATCTCGTCTCGAGATTTAACTAGCAAGCTCAACAACTCGGTCCACAAACAACTGTGGATACTTAATCCTCATTTGGTCTTCGTGTTCCCAAGTAAACTCAGGACCACGTTTTGAATTCCACCTAACTTTCACAAGCGCTAATTTCCTATGTTTTAACTTCTTAATTTCTCGATCCATAATCTCTACAGGTTCCTCGACAAAATGAAGTGTCTTGTCGACCTTGATCTCATCCAATGGCACATGCAAATTAGAATCCGCCAAACACTTCTTTAGATTTGACACATGAAAGGTGTCATGCACGCTATTCAACTCCTCAGGTAACCTCAACTTATAAGTTGAAAGGCCAAACCTTTCAAGGATCTTAAACGTCCACCATTATTTTCCACGGAGCTAACCTTACCCTTCATTCCAAAACTACTACGCCCTTCCAAGCGTCACCTTTTTAACAAGTACACGAGTCTCCCACCTCAAGGACTCTAACGTCTATACCGCCTAAAATCAACATAGCTCTTTTGACGATCATCATTGCCGCTTGGGCTTTCCTTACAACACTACCTTATCAGTCGTTTCTTGTACTAATTCAAGTCCAGTCAAACTACTCCCTTTAATATCTGCCCATAGAACAGGCGACATATATTTCCTTTCATACAAAACTTTAGACGAAGCACACCGAATGCTCAAATGATAACTACTACCAAAATCGATAACACATGCCCTTATTATATCTTCCAAAGTCTGAAATTCTACTTTCACTTTGTCCTACCGCTTTAAGGTGCTAAGCAGTTAAGCAGTACTCAAATCCAATCACGTCTCTAACACTTTCTGCAGCGTTTGCCAAAACCACGAGGTAAATCATCCATCTCAATCTAAGTTGATTGTCACCAGAATTCCATTCCTTGCAATTATCTCATCAATATAAATCCTTGCCAAATTCACATCTTGAAATATTCTTGTATAGCTAGAAAATGAGCTAACTTGGTCAGTCTATCGACCATCACCTAAATCACATCATACTCACTACTTTGACCTTGGAAATTTAGTGATAACATCCATGGTGATTCTATCTCATTTTCACTCAAGTATCTTAGGCTGTTGCAGCAAGCCAAAAGTCTTTGATATTGCAGCCTTCACCCCTTAAACAAATCCGACAATTGCTAACATAGGTAGCTATATCCCTTTCTACACGTGGCTAACAATACATGTCTCCAAAGTTATAGTACGTCTTATCCACTCCCGGATGTACCAAGTACCTTGATGCATGGGCCTCATCCATTGCACTTCCTACCAATAGAACCCAAATTTGATCCATAAAGTACAAACTCTCATCTCCTTTTCTTTCCATCTGTTGATCTAAACCATGTAGCCTTTCTGTGAGTACGCTATCATGCTTGAACGCCTCACTTTGGGCTGCCAGTATCATTCCTCTTACTCATCTTGATTTCACTCTCTCTTTTCTACTTAACGTATCAGCCACCACATTCGCCTTACTAGGATGGTAGCGAATCTCACACTCATAATCACTAAACAGCTCGATCCATCTCCTTTGGCGCATATTTAACTCCTTTTGGTTAAAAATATGTTGAAGGCTCTTGTGATCTGTGTAGATGACACTCTTCGTGCCATACAGATAATGCCTCCACGTCTTAAGAGCAACACGACAGCTCCCAACTCTAGGTCGTGTGTGGTATAATTCTTCTCGTAAATCTTCAGTTGTCTCAATGCATAGACGATTACCTTGCCTCTTTGCATGAGCACACAACCTAGTCCTTGATTCGATGTATCGCAATAAACTACAAAATCTTCAACTTCGTCCGGTAACGACAAGCTAGGAGCATCACACAAATTATTCTTTAAGGTCTAAAATGCTTCTTCCTCTTTTTTGCCCCACTCATACTTTTGATTCCTCTCAGTTAGGGAAGTAAGGAGCACACAACCTAGTCCTTGATTCGATGCATCGCAATAAACTACAAAATACTTTTGATTCAACAATCTTAAAAAAAATTCGCGATGAACGTCGGTAGTAACCTGTCAATCCTAAGAATAATCATCTAATTCCTCACTGCCTGACTCTTACTCAGATCTACGTGAATACGTTATGGTTGACCACGTGACCAAGAAAATGCACTTCTTTCAACCAAAACTCACACTAAAAAAAACTTAGCATACAACTTCTCCTTCCTCAGTGACTCCAACACTAACTTTAAATGAACTTCATGTTCCTCCTTTAAGTTTGAGTAGGCCAGAATGTAATCAATGAATACGATGACAAACCTTCCTAAGTACGGTTTGCAAACCCGGTTCATTAAGTCCATGAAAACTGCTGGTGCATTGGTTAACCAAAAAGGCATAACTGTAGACTCAAAATGTCTGTATCTCGTTCGAAATGCGGTCTTTAGAATGGCATCCTCATGCACTCGTAGCTGATGATAACTGGCCGAAAATCTATCTTTAAGAAAGGACACGCTCCTCGTAACTGATCAAACAAGTCATCAATCCTAGGGAGTGGATAATGGTTTTTAACAGTTAATTTGTTCAACTCCTTATGATCAATACACATGCGAAAAGAACCATCCTTCTTCTTCACGAATAACACAGGTGCTCCTCACGGAAAATGACTAGGTCGTACGAAACCCTTGTCTTGCAACTCTCGAAGTTGTTCAGACAATTCTTGCATTTTCGAGGGTGCTAGACGATATGGAGACTTCGCGACTGGCATCGCTCCATGAACTAAATCTATGCAAAACTCAACTTGTCGACGTGGTGGTCATCGGTAAATCTTCCGGAAACACATCAATAAGATTTCATACGACGGAAATATCACTCAATTTCAGTTCATTTACCTTTGTGTTCATTAAGGTTTTCACGACTCCTTGAGTACGTTTACCATGAACCTGAAGTATCTCATCACCTTCTAACGGTATCCTAACCACCTTCTCATGACATTCTATCATAAACTTCCTCTTGGATAACCAGTCCATTCCCACAATCAAATCAAAGCTTCCACGACTCAACGGTATCAAAGAACTCCAAGGGTTACGAACAATCGAATAGGATAACAAGCGAATATCAAGTCAAAGGCTAGAATACATATAGGAGATTCCACATATGCAAATAGTCGTGGATCAAATGACATAAGAATCCTTTGAATGAAAAAAAATCAACAGGCGCACGACAAAAGAACACATAAAAAAATCAATACGAAAGACGGGAATTCTTATACCAATTATCGACTTTACTTGAAAGACCAAATTAACTAATGTTTTTATAAAAATCTATTTAAAATAAAAAAGTCACTTTAAGTATAAAAATCATTTTAAAGAATAAATAAAATTGTCTTAAATGTAATCTTTATAAAATTCATTCTGGTTGTTGATATGTATCCAAATACGTATATAAGGATATAATCAATAATAGTATAGTATATAAGTAAAAAGGTTCAAGAAAGTTGCTTTTGACCAAAGCAAAGTTCAAAACCTTTCCGAGTCGTATCCCGACGAAGTGCGAATTGAAAATCGGTTAAGTTTGTGATCGCGTAATTTGAATAGTTCAAGTTTTTAATTTGGTTTCCTATTTCTACAAATTAAAATGCACAAACAAGTAAAGGCAAGCACGCAATTAAGACTAGTAAAAAACGTTAACGGGAACCTAAACTATCAAATTTTAACCCTAAAATTGAAAATTTAATTTTTAAATGTCCTAAATGATTAAAAATAATTTTAGAAAAAAGAATTATATTTTTTTGATTTTTATTTTATTTATTATGAATTAAAAACTAATTTAATCTAGAAAATTGATTAAAAATACTAAACTAAATTGGAAAAATCTGAAAAATTTATGGAAAATACTTTGAACAGTTTAAGACTTAAGAAAAATAAAATGGACCAACCAGCTTATCTTAATAAGCTAGAAATAAGCCCAAAAGGGCTTAAAGCTTATTTTAGCAAAACGTGTATAAAGAATTAATTGTGTAGATGTATACACGAAGAAGTCCCAAGGGCAGCTGGTTAAGGTGTGTTGTGTTGAGGTGTTGGTATGTTAAAGGGGAGGTCACAGGTTCGAAACCTGTGGCCACCCTTTTTGACAAAACATTTTTTTGTTTTTCTTTTTGAAACTTTTAAAGAATAGCTAAAATAAGCAAACTTTATAAAAGACACTTTTTCTAAAACTTTGAAATAAGCTAGCTTTAAGTGACAAAAAAGACTAAACTATCATATTTAACTAATAAGTAAAACCGTTTTGGATTTTAGAACTTACAAAGTAAATGTGAAAAGCAAATAAGCTAAAACAACCCAATCTCTACACCTAATAAGCCCTTGGACTAAGAAATAAGCAAAAATCTTAAGCTGATAAGCTTTTTAAAAGCTAATTTCAAAGATGACTAAAAACAAACAGACTTTATGGAAAATGACAAACTTTGAGCCAATTTAAAGACCTAATAAGCACTTGTAATAAGGTGTAGACCAAAACCAGATTGAGATTAGCTTCTAAAGAACACATAAAAACAAATTTAAGGAAATTTGGCCTAGAAATAAGCTGGAAAATAAGACACTAAAACTGACAGTTTACTAAACTATTTTTTTTATTTTTGAAGTTTGAAAACGACAAAAAGCAGCCCTAATTTTAAGCTAGATTAAGCTAATGCTAGAACTCAAAAGTTGAAAACAGATTAAACTACATGTCCAAAGAACTTATATTATCAACAACAAACCATAAAACAAACTTTAACTAATCTTATTTAGCTTTTGAAAACTGGACTCTTAATATTTGGAAAATAGACTTGAAAACTATGACAGATTTAGATTTTATCCAAAGGAAAATTGTGAAAATTGCACACATTATCAAACTTCTTTCTACTTCAATCATGATAAAAAAACAAGCAAGAAATTGACACCAACAAGCAATAAGTAAAGATTCAAACTTATAAGCTTGGAATCTGAGATTTGGGGCCTCGGATCCTAACATCCAACACACAAGCTTATGAAAACTAAATTTAACTTAATACAAACCTTAAAAACTGATCTTATAAGCTTAAATGGATTATCAAACTTAACTTAAGGGTCAAAAACTTTCTAGCAGTTCTAACTTAGGTTATAACTGCTAGTGCCAAACACCCCTTTATCAACCTTAAGTCTATTTTTAACTTATAAAATGCTGATTTAAAACTTGGATTAGCAATACCAGATTATCACCAGCTTAATATAGATCAAAAAAGCAGTTATCAACCAACAATAAGCACTCTAGATTTACCAATAAGCAAATGACATATTTTTGAATTTTAAACATATTCTTATAAAAACACAAACTAATGAACTATGAATTACAAATAAGCAACAAACATTAATATAAGACAATAATAAGCATGAATAAGAAGTTTTAAACAACACTAATAAGCAAAACAATAATCATACAGAATTAAGCTAAATAAGAGTTATGTTGAAGTGTACCTTGATCCTAACCAAATAGGGATCAAATAAGCTTATTCAAACTTAGATCTACAAGCTCCAGCTTGTTAGAAACAAGCTGGTGAGGTCTATAAGCCCATCCACAATTGACTTATCATCCATTAAGCTGAGGTAATTTAAGGGAGAGATTTGAGTGATTATTTAAACTCAGTTAAGCTTTTGAAGGCTTAAATAAGTATAAGCTAGCTTAAGTAGTATCTGAGAGCTTATAGAGCTTATTAAATTAAAATTAAGCTAAATCAAACCATAAGTGCAATAAGTACAAACATGAATTAGACAACAACTGGATTTTATTTATAATCAAAGTGAGTTACAAACTTAGAAAAGAAAATACATCAATTTAAAGACAATAAGCTAAAAATAATGACTATAATAAGCTAAATACTACTAAGCTAAGCTTAAAATCTACCCCCTTCATCTGTGTGTGGAGGCCTCCTTTTATAGGAGTGAGGCGAAGCTTCAAGCCCTTCCAAACGCTCCTCAATCTCTAATTACAGCCATCCATCAATAACTGCCTCATCTCATCAAATCTTGATCGTTGGATTGTGTGCCACGCTTGATTAGCCAATGAGGTGATGTGGGATTGCCAGCGTGGCTAATAGGATGTCAAAGGTATCAGGGGATTTTACCCATGGTCGATGTATGCCCTGTAAAAGTGAAAAGAGGGAGGGAAAGAGATAGTCATATAGTAACTTTAACTTCTTTGACCCGTTCTTATTTGTTTGACTAGATTAACTTGGGTTGGTGGTAGGTTATTAGATATAAATTGGTCCTTTTGATATAACTTGGGATTTTGGGCTTTATTATTAAACATGGGCTTAAGAGGTTTATCATTTAAGGTTTGTGGGTTGTCCCGGCCCATTAAGTGGGCCCGGTTTGGTCCGTAAAATATGGGTACGTCTTTGGCTTCAGTTTTTCACGCTCATTCCATTCTCGTGCCCGGTTTTGTCCGAATTTGTCTTGTTTATGTCCTTTTGTTGAATATCCGATACCTGCAAGACACAAATCACAAAACATACATATACAATGCATTTTTATCTGTTTTTGGTCATTTTTAGTCTTTTTAGCTCGTTTTATTAGGTAAAAGGTATGTGTATTTAAGCATATATCAAAATCCCCCATACTAAGCTATTGTCGTGTCCTCACGCAATGTCATAAACACACTTTGGAAAACAAAAATTTCTACCCACTTAGAGTAATTACCTCGAAATGTAGCTAAATGTTCATCTAAGGGTATTAAGAAATCACTAGTTTTGAAAAGCACCCTGTTTTACCATTTTTATGCATTTATTACATATCATAACTTCACGGAACAAGAAACACTAAAAGGATAAATTCATCGTCCTCGATTTTTCACCCGCCCCAAACCAAGCTAAAAAACAAAATCATTGTTAAATATAAGTTAAGATGCTAACACTACTCATAAATGCTAATTGTGAATGCATAGCAACTTTCCCCTCCCTTATTCCTAAATCTCTAAAGATTTTATTATTATCATTATTGGTGATAAATAAATTAATGTCTTATTCATATAAAGTAAACTCGGTTTAGACCAGAATTAGTTTGAAATCCTTTCCTAAAGAGACGATGTGGTGAGAATAAGGTTCACATTAAGGTTCTAATTTTGCACAATTAAGGGGTTATCCTTTTTTAGATAACTCCGGAGTTAAAATTTGTCTTTATCATTCTAATTATTGCAACATTATTAAACCTCGGTCCTTTAAACAACTGCCACATCGGTATGCGAGCCGACCATGGTCCAGGAGTCTTATTTCGACCTCGGTGATCCTTGACCTTTTAGAAGGCTGCAACATCGGTTGTGAGCCAGAAAGATGCAGCAAACTTTTATCTGTCTCAGATTATTACTATGTGCCTTATTTAGAAGACTGCAACATCGGTTGTGAGCCGGCAAGATGCAGTAAACTTTTATCAGCCCACAGCTTTTATTATTATTACCTCCACCCTTTAAACGACTACCACATTGGTAGTGAGCCGGCAAGAGGTAGTGGTCTTATTTCGGCTTTGGTTTATTACATAACTTATTATTATTAGCCAAATTACAAGTCCGGTGGTCTTTTAACTACCTAGACAACAATAGCGAGCCGTCAGAAATTGGTAGCCTATTTTCCAACAATACTGACAAAACCTCAATGTGTACCTTACTTTCACCAGAAGGAATATCTACGAAGTGATCTAAACTAAGAATCACAAAACCCTAAAGCAACTTTATTTATTAACAATTATATAACATTTATTAAGCTGGTGGGAGCAAAAAGCCACAATTAACCTCTATGAGCCTTAAAGAGATCCAACTACTCTATGTTTAGCATCTAACTTATATAAAACTCTATCATTTCTCGTTCTTCGCAAATTTAAAATCTTTAATAAAAAGATCCGCGAATGCTTAGTCTAATAAAACAAGCTTTGCATATTTAAAGTCTATCATGGAAACTTGCAAACTCTTGGCTTTTTCAAGCTAGAATTCGCGTTTTAAAGCTTCTTGTATAAAAGACTAGCAAAAGCTTAAATTTATATAAGTTAAGGGGCAAGCTAGAGCGCAACATGCTCGATCAAGTCAAAATTTATTCCTTAAAAAGACAAAACATTGTGTCAAAACACTTATTCTATTTTTGAATTTTTTTTAATTTTGGCATATTTTTGCTATTTTTGGTGGAAAAACGGGGTTACGTGAAGACAAGGCAAATGCAAGTAAGATCGAATCGAAAGATCCCCCCATACTAGAACTACACATTGTCCTCAATGTGAGACTGTCACCCCCATACTAATTTCAAGGCATAATCCAAATATTAAGGGGTCTCTACGCAAATCTAAAGCCGTTTATTAATTATGCTAATAGATAAACGTTAAATCAATAAGATCTAGGATATCGGATTCCCATAAATAATCATACTAAGGATTGAAGATCGAGTGGACGATGGACAAAAACACGAGCACGAGAGTCTTCATAATCCGGGGCAATCCTGGACACAAAACACGAAACATGAAAAAGGAAGAGGTGAGCCCCCTCACATCACACTTATTCATTATTATAATACTAATATACTAAGGATAAGCATGGGTTGCCACCCGCGAAGCGCTTGTTTTTGTTAACCGAGTCACGAGCCTGACTCGATCCCCGAATTTAGTGGTCCATGGGGAAAGTTTAGAGATCCGGGACAACCATCGGTAGTATGTCCCCTCGAAAGTAATGTTTAAGTCAATGACCATTCACCTTGAAGTTTGGCCCGTCGGTTTGAGATAACATGACGGTGCCATAAGGGAATACTTGGGTAATGGTGAATGGTCATGTCCAGCGGGTCTTAAGCTTTCTTGAGAAAATCTTTAATCGAGGATTGAAGAGGAGGACTCGATCACCAACGTTGAAAATGCGGTTCTTGATCTTTGAGTCATGAATCTTCTTCATTTTCTCTTTGTAGATTAAAGAGTTATCGTAAGCTTGATCCCGGAGTTCATTTAATTCATTTATTTAAACCTGCCGGTGATCACCCACGGTCTTAAGGTCATAATTTCAATGCTTTAAGGCCCAATAAGCCTTATGCTCGAGTTCGATAGGAAGATGACAGGCCTTTTCGTACACTAATTTATATGGAGTACACCCTATGGGTTTCATAAAGGCAGTACGGAAGGCCCACTAGGCATCATCTAACTTATCAAACCACGAAGCACGGTGTTCGCCTATAGTCCTTTCCAGAATGCGTTTCAAACCACGATTTGAAACCTTAACTTGCCCACTTGTTTGTGGGTGATACGCGGTGGAGAGACGGTAAGTAACTCCATATTTAAGCATGACCTTTGTGAATTGGTCATTGCAAAAATAGGTACCGCGATCACTAATGATAGCACGAGGGGTCCCAAATCAAGCGAAGAGAGATTTTAAAATTTTGCAAACAACTCAGGCATCATTGGTGGGGAGCGCTTTCGCGTCAACCCATTTCGACAAGTAATCGACGGCCACAAGTATATATTTGTTCCCTCGTAAAGACGGGAACGGGCCCATGAAATCGATATCCTATACGTCAAAGATCTCGCAAACTTGAATAGCATTTTGAGGCATTTCATCATGTTGCGAGATTTTTCCCTGACGTTGACAAGCGTCACAGCGTGTGACCAAGTAATAGGCATCACGGTAAATGGTAGGCCAAAATAATCCTGAGTTAAAAACTTTCTTAGCGGTGTAGTTGGCACCATGATGTTCTCCAGTGGGACAATTATGGCAAGCTGTGAGGATATCAACAGCTTCTTGGCCATAAACACATCGCCGGATCACTTGATCCGCACAAATCTTAAACAAATAGTGGTCGTCCCAAAAATAATGCTTAACGTCTTTAAAGAATTTATTCTTTTGTTGGGACGACATCCCTTTCACAATAAAATTCCCCGCATGGTAATTTGCAATGTTGGCAAACCATGGGGTACTCGAATCTCCACAAAATGTAACCATCCCAAGTGTCTCAAGAGGAAATTTTTTCGTAATTTCCTTTTTCTCTAGATCATTTTGATGGGGATTTTCTAGTCTTGATAA
>BQNB010033976.1:2752-51931 GCA_026074375.1 Tanacetum coccineum
TTGAGCTTGATGTCCCTTTGACTTCTGGTTCATACACTTTGAGATTTTTGTAGAGATCATCCATGCTCATTGTCTCTAATTCAGGCTTATCCCTTCACACAACAACATGTGTGTTCCATTCTGGTGACAAACTTCTTAACAACTTCTGGTTCACATCTTCTTGAGAAAGCTTTTCACCCAGAATCTCCAGCTGACTCACAAGCTTTTGAAGCCTATCAAAAGTTTGGTCAAGGGTCTCTGAGCTAGGGGCAAAGAAGTTTTCATACTGCTGCTTTAAGAGATTTCTTTGAGTTTTCTTTGTAGTAGCATTACCCCCAAATCTCTCTTCAACAGCTTCAAGCAGCGACTTCGCATCCTTGATTGAATTAAACTTTAACTGATGTTCATTAGGAATGCCCATCATCAAAGTGCTTATGGCTTTCATCAACCTTTTTTGAGCCTTTTCTTCAATAGTTGTAGGAGGCAAGATAGTCTCAACACCTTCAGTAAGTTTTGTTTTTGGGGTTGAGTTACCATTCTCTATGACCTCCCATAGAGCATAGTCAATCATCTGGATGTACTGTTCAATTCTCATCCTCCAGATCTTAAACTCACCAGGTTTGAGCATGGGAACTTTGGATGCAACCACCATATGTGCAGATTCTGAATCCATATCTTCTAGCAAAGAGATCTTGTGTGTTCAAACAGGTTCTTCTTATTCAAAGCTTCTTAACAAGCTCTGATATCACTTGTTGATCCTAGTTAACTTCTAATGATCGAATTCCTTATGCTTGTTTAAGGTTTAGTTATGCTAGATAAATCTAACACAACTTAATTAAAAAACTTTGTTTGATAATACTAAAGATTATGCAGAAACTAATCTTTAATATAAGAAGAATTCTTCAATAAAACAGTAACACAAAACAATATAATTCAACAATAAAAGCTCCAATATTATTATTACAAATAATACGAATACTCTCCTAGAATTAGGGTTACAAAACCTTGTAGCTATAACGATATCAAAAACAAAATATTTCTAGATATTAAACTCTATGCCCTAGGACCTCCTTTTATACACCAAGGAGTCCTAGTCGATTTACAATATATTCCTAAAACTTAGAATATTCATTATGATCTATTCTATAAATAAATAATACTTATCACGTAAGTAATCTTGATCTCCAATCAATCTTTATCCTTTCTTCTATCTTTATTCATCCCTTGACAATAGAAACTCTTTCAGTAGTCTTAATCTTTGAGCAATTGTAACTTTTGTACTAGCAACATTAACTTCTAACACCAGCAGTAGTAACTTATACACCAGCAGCATTAACTGTGTACAAGCATTAGTAACTACTTAGAATATTTTCTTCAATCTTTACCAGCAGTACTAACTTTACACTAGCAGTACTAACATATACTAGCAGTACTAATATACACTAGCAGTACTAAGTTACACTAGCAGTGCTAAGTTACATATACTAGCAGTACTAAGTTACACTAGCAGTAGTAACTAAGTTACACTAGCAGTAGTAATATACACTAGCAGTAGTAACTAGTAGTACTAACTACTTAGCATGTTTTTTTATTAAGATTATTGAACAGCACTAAGTACCCAAAGAAATATGGGTCGGTCAGGTGTTTTCATTAAATGCATTTAAGAGTGCATTGAAACAACAATCCTACCCTTTAATATAAAGTATGTTTTTTAAGAAGTGTCGACCAAATTGTTTTACAGCCTTACACAGGCAAGGGAAGGAAAAAAGGATACGTTCGCCATGGCTGCAAGTGTAGTAACTTGCCCTGCCAAGATGCGGAGAATCTCAATTTTAACTCCCCGTCGCCGAAAACTCATCACATCCCATGTTTGTGTTTATAAGCGAAGCCAAATGTAGGTCGGCATCCTCATTTTCTTCTCTATTTGTTTTCCCAAACATCCTACCAATAATGAAGTGTATGTGTATAGGTATGTTTTTTCGGTTTTTATTTACTGATGGTACCACGTACCCTACGTACGTGGCAATGATGGAATATAATGGCTAACCGGGACATTATACTACGACAAAAAAAAACACGGGTCGGGCCGGTTATTGTACAGAAGGCTCAGGTAGGTAAACAACCAAAAGAAGAGGTACGTATCCCACCTTGGCTGCAAAAACATAAGTTGACCACGCCAAGCTGTGGATGATCTCGCCTTTTTCAGTAGCCTTTCAGATTGATCATAGCCTTTCACAAATTCTCATGATATAAAAACTAGTCGAAAATGCACCATGGCTGCGACACAAAACGTACCTTATATCCAAGGCTCATATTATACTAAGCCTTTCATAATCGATATCCACCATAATTTCATTGAAATAGCAAGTGATCGAAAATGACAGCATTGCTGGAGTCTAAAAACTCAGCCAACCAAAATACAAATACACTTTCCTGTGATGACAAGCCAATCCACAATGCTTATGACCATGATTTTATCAATCCCTTTCACATCAGAACGTGCCTTATATCCAAGGCTCAGATTATACATAGACGTTCACAATCGATATCACCACAACTATACCTTTATATTAAAAGGAAGGATTGCTGCCTTAAATGCATTGAATGCACAAACCGGGCCTACCTGGGTTTTTTAAAAGAGACTTCAAGCCGCCATGGCTGAAACGTTCTATGAAGCCTCGCAAGATTCGGCTCAATTTCAAACCGATTGGCTTGTGTTACAGGCCCTTTGAGCCTATCCATCATCGTCACGCAACCGTCACTATCGTCGCACGCCATGGATAGCGACAACGAAAGGAGCGGTGGCATCGAAGGAGCATAAGCCAAAAGTATAAGCAAGTCAGAACCATAAATCGTGATCCTAAGCAGTAACAATAACAATCTAGGCATCAATATCACATCTCAGTGGTATCTAATCTAAAAACACTTTTAATCACAAATAAAAGCCAAACATCCTTTTTAGATACGTAAAAAACATAAAACCAATAAGATCATGAAATCAAATCAGTTAACAGTTAACCTTAAAGACCATGAAATCAAGGAGTAAAAAAATATTAACCTTATTATTGCAAGCTTAATAAGGCCAAAAATAGTCACCAAAATTTCGGCAACGATAAACCCAAATAATAATTACTTACCATAAAAACCATCATCACCAAACAAACCCTCGCTCATCTCTTATTGCAACAAGAAAGAAAAGACCACGATCAAAACCAACTCTATTAGATTTTAACTTAGCGATAAAGGCTGACCCATAGGTTTCAAATACTTCAGAAGAAAAGAGGAACATTATCCAACTTCATCGATTGGGGATGAGATTTGGATTTTCGAGAGGAAAGCCAGAAAGATCAAGAGAGGTGTGTGTTAAGATCCGTTATCAGAGAGAGAAGAAGAGGTGTGTATGTGTACAGGTGTGTGTTCTTTTTGGTTTTTATTTACTGATGGTAACACGTAACCCACGTACGTGGCAATGAAAAAACCCGAGACATTAAGAGTGCATTTAAGAGTGCATCGAAACAACAATCCTGCCCTTTAATATAAAGGTATAATCTTACTAACTCTAATGATTTAGTTGTTTAATTTAATGTGCAGGGGTATTTTTATGAGTGTGCAGGGGTACCTTAATAGCTTCCACACCTTCATCTGTATCCTTCCTCTTCATTCTCCTTTAATAAATTCGGCTCTTACTCCTCTTTACCTCAATCTTCATTTTCCTTTAATACATTCGGCTGTTCCTTACAACTCCACATGCTTATCAATGCATCCGTAACAAAAATCAAAAGTCTAAAGTTTCAAGAAGATTGAAATATTCTTATGGGAAGGTAATCGAGTCGATCAATATTATAATAGATTTAGTTTTACTAATTCATCAAATCCACCATAAACCAAAAACAAAAAATTGGTGATATGGATTAGTTTTAGGTTTTTGATTGTCGCAGGAATAATCTATATAAAAAATTAAGGGTTTTGATTTTTTGTGTTTTTTGTTAGATTGGTTGAGTTCAGTTGCAGCCGTAGCGGAAGCTGAAGCCAAAGTGGTGTTTGCCTCTTAAATCAGGTAAGCTCGACATTATGGATAATAATAACAAATTTTGGTGTTTCAGCAACACACTTTCTGGCACCCAAACTTATAAAATTTTCTTCATCAATCAATAAATAACAAGGTAAATAGTAAAACTAAAATGTTTTAGATACAGTTGTAAAAGCATGTGTTTTGTTCATAACTCATAACTATGGTTATAAACTTATACTGTTTTGTTTTTTAGGTTGGCTGTATTATAAGGTTCAATGGCTAAAGGTCCTACAAGTCCATGTGGTAGGAGTCATGAGAGTGGTGGGGATAGTAGTCCTAGAGGTGGGAATGATAAGGAACAGGACAGGTTCTTGCCGATTGCGAATATTTGTCGCATCATGAAAAAGGGGGTACCGGCTAATGTGAAGATTACGGTTCATTACCTTTATCAATAGCGAGTACGCACATTTCTGTTTATCATATGTATTAATGGTGTGATATGGTTTCTATGTGTTGATTCCATGTTTATGTGCACAAAGTAGCAAGCTTTTTGGCATTGGGTTTCTAAGTGATAGCTTATATAATTGGTCGTGACATAATATGATAAATCAGATAATCAGTTATTTGATTGTTTGCAAAATTATATTATTTAAGGATTTACATCTAAGATGACTACTGAATAACATTAAAAACAATCAAAACAGTTTTGTGTAGCTACTTCTATGAGGGTGTTTAAGTAAGGTTATTATAATAACTTATCAGCTTATTGCGCTTTGATACAGCTAATATGCACTTTTGACTGTTGGGTAGTGGCAAACAACTAGGCTTCTCAGCTGTTTTGGACCAATATTTTAAAGAAGCTTTAGCTTATTTAAAGTTTTGAACAAGAACAAAATTCAAACATATTCTCTTGCATTGTGTTTTGACTCAACTTAGCTAACAACTATTTTTTGTATAGCGTAAGTTTTTTTATAACAAGCTTTTACCAAAAACCCCTCTAAATGAACATCTAAAAGTAAAACTGATTACATAATAGTTGCATAATTAGGCAGTTCACTATAACCAAACACTACAGATTGATACTTTGCATAGCTAAACACCCTCTTAAATCTTAATAATTCGTAAACCGATTTATTCTATTAGAGCATACTAGAATGAGCAGGTCGGGTAAATACCTCTAAATTTGACATGTTGTGGTGTTGTATATCAGCTCTGGAAAAGCGGTTTTAGCCCGAGAATTCTATACAAAGCACGAGCGGGGCTAGTATAAACAAAATCATGCATAAAATATGCTCGTGCCGACATAGTATAAACACTTCTTTTGGTGACACTCCTCCGTAGTTAAACCCATTTTCTTTATTTATTTTCTTCTTTATTTTAAGTTTCCGTATATCTTTATGATTCTTTTATTAAATGTTACTAAAGAAGGATATTTAGTTTTTGTAGTATCATTATTAAAACGGACAAAACGACAATACCTTCCCGGGAACGACTGCACGAGCATATCCTTGGTTCGGTTCCCATTACTATCTTTTATATCCGCTCCAGCATTTTTCTCTAAAGTAGCCAGACAATTGCTTTTCTTTCGTAAAAATTACTTGCCTTTCTCATTGTGATTATGCGATCTGTCGATGTCAATATTATCTCATAAGGATTTACTCATGAACTTTTTATGTTCAAGTTGCAGGTATAGCTCTTAAGGAATATCATAAAGTGCTAGAATATAAGAGGAAAGCGTGTCTCTTAAGAGTGAGGAATGAAAGGAAACCAAAAAAGCATATTTTCTTAAGAAGAGGGAGAGAGAGAAAAAGAGAGCATGTATTATCAACGTAGCGACTTTTCCTTCCAAATTTAAGCAACCGTTTGAATCCTTTTGCCATCTCTGACTAGGTGAATTCTTACATGGAATACGGGGAAGTTCAGAATAGCAGGTAATTCAAGAAATCAAGGTACACTCTACTTGCAAAACGAGAGGAAGGTGTGCAATCCTTGTATCATTGTGAACTCAACCCTCAATTTGTAATAACTTGATCTTCGGTTTCTGTGCGTAGAAATCTGTAGTGCTTTTATAAACGTCCCAATAGTGAAGCGCCAGAAATATACTTTAAAGTGAGAATATGGTATGGCTTTTAATTTCCCTTTGAAGTGAGAATACGGTATTTTTTACTGTGATATGAGTCAATAAAATAAGCTAGGCCAAACACCCCCATAACTCCGTAAGCTTACTTTTGGGCTTATGATCCTATGCGTTATTTTCCAGCTAAATTACGCCATGTTATTTATTGTGACGATTACCAAAAACACAATCCAGAAAAATAACTTCATTTATAAGACGATCATGTTATTTATATGTGGCGACGTTGTGTATATGCTTCAACAGCTACGCACCGTACATACTCTTTAATTAATTACTTAAGTGGATTCTACTATATTTTTTTCTTTTACCTTATCATCAGTGTGGGAGGACAAAAGGGGTCGCAGGGTTGTGTAATGGGTTCAAATGGGCTTAGGGAATCCCAATTCAAATGAGGAGGATGGTGTGACGCAATGCCTTGAGTGCCTCGATTTTGCGATAATGGCTGTAATTTTATTGCTTTTGTTGCTACCAGCAGATAAACGTGCTTCACCACCTAAAATACCAGGTAATTCTCGCTTCATCTCATCTCCCGGTATAGCTTCTTCAAGTGGGCCTTAAATGGCATCTTATGCATATCTATTTTGCCCCTTAGTAATCAGGTACTAGAATCAGTTCTACCAAACGCAGATATTAGAAAATGCGTCTTTGCTATGTTCGAATACCCTTTAATCGTTGCTGCAAAATGACACATTTAAAGGAACAATAAAGAATACGAAAGAAAAAAATATGTAGTAGTAAAAAATTATTTCCCATGGAGTTGTAAAAAATAACAAAAATATAAGTAATTACACATTATTACAAATGGCATGACTAGAAATATTTTCATAAAGTTGTATTATACTGTTGGAATTTTGTATTAAAACAGATTTAATACTTATTAGTGTAGTTTTATGTTAGTTTCTGCTTGTTATATAGTTAGTTACTTGGTAGACGGATTTATCATAGTTTGTTACTGGTAGTGTTAATATATTATACTGCTTTGTATATGTTTAGTTTGATTAAGTAGAAGTTTAGTTAGAGTTAAAGATATGCATGAGATATCTTAGGAAAGGATATGCATTATCTTTATACGCGTTTTGTAAAGCCCATTAGGGTTTTCTTAGTCTATAAAAGGATGTGCCCTAGGCATCGTTAGTTTGATATAGTTCTACACATTCATTAGAGATTCGAATAGTAATCAAAGTTTAGTAATATGGCAAATAGACGATTTCAAAAGTTTAATATAAAAGTTCTTTTGTGATATTCATATTGTTCTTCTTAGATTATTGATTTGATTACGATAACCAATAGTGTCTATCTCAGTGTTTCATTATTGTTGCTTTAGATTATCTAAAGGGAGCAATACTCTTTGCAAGTGAAGGTTAAGTCTAATTCATGTAAAACGAATCATCAAGTGGTATCAGAGTTGTGTAGAAACTTGAATAAGAAGGAACTCATTATAAGATGGTGAACAAGACATTCCTCCACCCACAATACTGCAATGAAGATCCTATCATAAGAAAGGGTGATTACGATATTTGGAAGCATTGAATGTGACAATATATCATCTGTATACAGGACCATAACCTATGGGATGTTTTTTGTCAATGGAGATCCTAGTAGAAGACCTTGCACCCAAAGGAGATCAATCTGGTCCTTTCTGTTCCTATCTACTCCTAAGGGTCTGCCAAACAACTGGCTGCTAGAAGGAAATAAGGGAAAAGTTAAAAGCATCTTGCTTTTTGCAATAACATGATGAATACCTCCTCAAGTTTCACCATGGTTGCAGATGCTAATATTCACCTTTAGGAGGCATCAAAATCGAGTTTTGGTGGTAATGTAGAAATCAAGAAGATGCAGAAAATTGTTCTAAAAACATCAGTTTGAAATTTTCTACTACTCAAATGAAGCTTGGACAAAGCTTATGATAGATTCCAGAAACTGATAAGTCAATTGGAGGTTCATGGTGCTCCATATCTCAATGGAAGATATCAACCAGGAAGTTCCTTTAGAAGTCTTCCTTCTTCATGGAATCGGATTTGCCCTATCTAATGAGAAATAAGCCAGACATTGATGAGATGATATTGATGAACCTTTCTACATAACAATCTTAGGGTTTATGAAGATGAATTGAAAAGGTCATCATGTTCCAACTCTGCTTCTTAGAATTTGGCTTTTCTCTCCTATGAGAATACTGGCAGTACTAATGAAGTTAGTACTGCTAGTGGAGATTTTGGGGTTAGTACTATTGGTGGAATTAATCAAGTTCCATCTACTCCATGAGCATCATGATGTAGCTTAATCCCTTCCTTGCAAAACCAAAACAGTCCTTAACTTGATGGATAAGGATTTTCAGCAGATGGATGGAGATGTCTTGGAGGAATTGGATTTCGAGGGCAGGTGGCTTTGTTGACTGTCAGAGTAAAAAAGTTTAATTCAAAGAAACAGGAGGAATTTGAACTTTCAAAGAAAAACGACATCTTCTCTTGATAAGTCAAAGATTGAGTGTACAAACTCGTCACAGAAAAGGGCACTTTTGTCTAGAGAATGTAGATCTGGAAGGAATCAAGGAGAAAGATCTTATGGTGACAATGGCAGAAGCAATGCACCAACAAATGAATCTTCATCACAGCATTGGTGGCTCAAGATGGTCTAGGAGGTTATGGACTGGAGGCAATGATTTTGAAGTAGAACCAGTCAACTATGCTTTGATGGCAATCTCCTCTTCAAGCTCATCAAGTTCTTCTGACAGTGAGGTACAAAACGTTCTATAACAAATGCCTTGAAATATTTAAAAACTCTCAAAAAAGAACTATGATTGAATAGAGAAAAAACATAACAAAGCAAAACTAGAAATCAGGGGTTATGAGATAGCCTTAGAGTCACTAGAATCTAGGATTCTTGTACATGAAAAGAATGAATTGGCTTGGGGTGAGAAATATGAATTTCAAAACTATGAGCTTAAATGTAGAGAAATAAAATTAACAACTTTATATCTAGGAATTGAAAAGTTGTTAAGGGAAAGAGATGAGTTTAAAGATAAGATTGCAAAAATGGGGTAAAGGACTAACCAAGAATCTGATGAATACTTAACAGTCGAATGAGTGCTAGAGATAAAAATTGTTTAGGTATAGCATCATAATTGAAATGAATATTAAGTAGCAATCATGAAACTAGTGTGGAGAATAGTTTGAGTATTTTTGATGGATTAGAACAAGTGATGAAAGAGAACACACCAGAAAATGATAGATTCTCAAAGAATGGGTATAAAGATGTTCCCCCTCCTATAACAGGAAACTTCTTAACCCCAAGAGCTGACATATCATTTGCAGGTTTAGATGAATATGCCATTAGGAATAAAATCATTGAGTCACAAACAACTGAGCTTAATACTAAAACAAGTGAGATGTAGGTATAACACTGATCTAATACTGAAAAGCCTAAGTCAGTCAGTGAGTCAGTTGTGTCTAATCCTAAGATTAACAGAGATAGAGTTATCATTGAGGATTGGAACTCAGATGATGAGGAAGAAGAGTATGAAGTGCAAACAGTTAGACCTGAGACTCAAACAGTTAAGACTAGAGATGATAAAAGTGGTCAAATTTCTAAGAAACATGGAATTGGTTTTAGGAAAGTAAAAGCTTGTTTTGTTTGTAAAAGTACTGACCATTTAATCAAAGACTATAATTTTCATGACAAAAAGAGTCAAGATCCTAAGCTGAAAAATGTGATTCATACTAGTCAAAGGGAGGGCAAACCAGTATGGGATAATACTAAAAGGATTAATCATCAAAACTTTTCAAAATACCCACATTTAAGTAAGACTTTTGTCCCATCAGGAGTGTAACAGGACAAGTTGCATAGGTAAAGTTGTTAGTATGCTAGGCTGGTTTGTACTGCTAGGCCAAGTGTTAGTATTGTTAGGCCTGTTTGTACTGCTAAGCCAAGTGTTAGTACTGCTAGGCCTGTTTGTACTGCTAGGCAAGTGTTTAGTATGCTAGGCCTGTTTTTGTTACAGAACTATTTACCTTAAGGAAAAAAAAAATACAACACAACAAAAAAAACTCCAATAATCAAAATCGCGGGGGGGGGGGGGGGGGGGGGGGGGGGGGGGAAAAACCCCAAATGTAAGACCAATAGGCTCATGTTCACCTATCAAGAGGTCTTGCTATACAAAACCAGCTTTTAGACCCAAAAACTTAAAACAAGATGTAAAAACTTTTAGGGTTCAAAATATGACTACTGCTGGGACAAGAGTAGTAGTTAATACTGGTAAGGGTAAGCTGAATACTGACCTTAAAAAGTCAAGATGGGTTTGGAGGCCTAAGGGAAATTACTTGGATCAATTTGTCAAAGGACAGTGGTTCTTCATGGCTCATAGAAGGTTGAGTATGTTGACCCAAAAAGGGATTTCTAAGTCTATAATGGCTTGGATCCCTAAGAGATACTAATTCTCTTACTTTTTATGCAGGGCAATCCAGAGATCTTGTTACAGGATCATGCAGTGGTGGATTTGTTGCTTAGCCATTATGAATGGCAACAAAAAACGTATCTTTCTGACTATGAAGATTCTCATATGAACGGCTTTGTGGCTTTTGGAAGTGATCCCAAAGGAGGTAAAATTACAGGTAAAGGTAAAAAAAATTGCTATTTAGACTTGATGATGTTTGTTTGTAGATGAAACTTATGTTTACATTTTATCTGTAGCACTAAATGTGTGACAAGAAAAATAGTGTCCTCTTTATGAGACTGAATGCCTTATCTTGTCTACCTGTTTAAGTTATCTTGATGAAAGTCAAGTTGTAATTAGGAGCTCTTAGAAGGAGGGATGTGTAACCGCTTGGATTTAAAAGAAACATTTGTTCCTTCTGGAGGTTTATACTTGTTATATGCAAATGCTACGCAGATGAGTCTAAATTATGGCACCAGGAAGTTTAGGTTTGTGAATTTCAAAAATTATAAATACACTTGTAAAGGTCTCCTTGTATAGAGGGGTTTACCTTCAAAAGTTTTTTGTGAATGGACCACTCTTGTGTTGCCTCCAAGGTAGGGTAAGCAAACACAAGGCCTCCTGTAAGGCCAAGTTAGAAAAGAATTCTTCAGAATGCCCCTTGAGAATTAAGTCATATGGGGGACTTATTTGGACCTATCTCTATAGAAAATATTAACAAGAAAAGGTACTGCTTGGTTGTGATTGATGATTTTAGCATATTTAGTTGGGTATTTTTCTTAGCTACCAAGGATGAAACATCTGAAATCCTTTGTAATCTTATCATAGGCTTAGAAAAATAATTGAATCATAATGTTAAAATCATTAGATGTGATAATGGGACAGAGTTTAAGAATCATGTTATGAATGAATTCTATGCTAAGAAAGGAATCAAAAGGGAGTTTAGTGTAGCTAGAACTCCACAGCAGAATGGTGTTGCAGAAAGAAAAAACGTGACCCTAATTGAGGCAGCTAGAACTATGTTAGCAGATTCACTTTTACTATCCATTTTGGGCCAGAGGCTAGTTATTACGGAATGCTATGTACTAAATAGGGTATTAGTGACCAAACCTCAAAATAAGACACCTTATGAACTATTAATAGGTAAATCACCTAGTATTAGTTTTATGAGACCTTTTGGGTGCCCCTTGACTATTTTGAACACCTTAAATTCCTTGGGCAAATTTGATGGGAAATCTGATGAAGGTTGTTTGCTTGAATACTCTACCTCTAGTAAAGCCTTTAGAGTATACAACAAAAGGAACAAAAGGGTAGAAGAAAATTGCATTTAATTTTTTGAGATCAACCAAATGTGGCAGGAACTGGTCCTAATTGGATGTTTGATCTTGATTTTCTCACAAATTCAATGAACTATATTCCTGTTAATGTAGAAAATCAAGTTAATGTGGATGCAGGTACACAAGATTCTTATATTGCAGGTTCATCGGGAAAAGATAAAGGACCTACTCAGGAATACATACTGCTTCCACTACAACCTCATAGGACAAGGATTCCAGTAGAAGATGTTCCTCCAGCTGCACATGAAAAACCTTCTGAAAGTTCTCCTAAAGAAAATGATGTACAAGACTCAGAAGATGCTGCTAACAAGGAAGAGTAAAAACAAAGAACTTGCCATAATGAACTTGAGAAAAAAAAAAAAAAAATATTTGGGGGTTTTTTTTTAAATAAACCTGCCAAAAAAAATAAAAAGGAAATTGGCGCCTAAGCTGTGGATGATGTTTCAAGACACAGCCTTTGAAGCAGGGAAAAATATGAGAATTGCCAATCTCATAAGAAGGTAGATCAAGCTACAATACTAAACTAGTCTTAGTTGATAGGCCATCTGTTAGTACTGATAGGCCATCTGTTAGTACTGATAGGCCATCTGTTAGTACTGATAGGCCATTTGTTCTAGTACCTGATAGGTCTAACAACACCATTGTTTGTGCTGCTTGTACTTCCACAAGTGCAATTGTGGAGTGAATAATCATTTGTTTATTCTTGGAGAAAAATACCTAGTGATTGCTATCTACTCTTCCCCTAATGCTGACTTACCCATATTGATCCAAATATGCTTGTACTTGGAAGAGGCTTTGACTACTCTTCAAAATGATGGAATATTCAATGGAGCTTATGATTGATGAGAAAGATGTGGGTTGCAGTGGTCTGTTTCAACAACATGGTTAAAACACCACTGATGTCAGTCATATTTCCCACACTAAGTATTTTTATAGATCATCCAAAAGACAAATTCTAAGGGAGAAAATCCCACATCAGTGTTCAACATGAGGGAAGATTCATAGGCTTCTTCTGCACAACAAGCCGTGGTTAGTTACATTTCAAACAGAAAAGAACAAAGCACAAGGAAGAACAGAATGTTTGGTTTGCATGTTTTCTCTTCAAGAAGAACCAAAGTACATCTCTCATAAGCCCTTACAGATAAAAATGTTGGTTTTTGAAGCAATGCAGAGGAATTAACTATAGTTCATAAACTCAAGAAGGTTTGGGGTACACTTGTTGATTTGCCTATCTAGAAAAAGGGAATTGGCACAAAGTGGGGTCTTCAGGGATTATGAAGTTTTGAGTGATAAGTATTGTTGTGAAAAAACAATGCACGGCTTGTTGCACAAGGGTTTTGGAGAGTGAAAGGTATGATTTATGATGATGTTTTTGCACCTGTTTGCCAGAATGAGGCATTAGGTTAAATTTTTTAGCCTTTTTGCATCAGACATGGGTTTACTGTTACTACCAAATGGATGTTAAAGTGCATTTCCTGTATGGCCCACTATTGAAGTGGAAGTGTATATTCATCAACCTTTGGCTTTTGTTGAATCCTGCTCATCCATACAAAAGTTCTTAATGTGATTCAAAGCTCTTTATGGTCTACATCAAGCTCACTAGAGCTTGGTATGAAGGGGGGGGTGGGGGGGGGGGGGTTTGTGGGGGTAAAACACTTTCTTCTTTTCTGATGGAAATGGTTTCAGAATAGGTACAATAGACAAACATTTGTTTATCAAGAAGAAAAGTGTGACATTATGTTTAGTTCAGAGGGTAAGTGGTGACATTATTTTTTGCTCCTACTAGGAATTCTATGTGTACAGAGTTTGTATGAATGTATGCAAAAATGATTTAGATGAGTTTCATGGGTGAAATGAACTCACATTCTTTTTGGGACTTCAAGTGAAGCAACAACCCGATAATCTTTATTAGTCAAGATAAGTATGTAGCTGACATCTTAAAGAAGTTTTATTTTTTGTCCATCAGAACAGTTGCTGCTCCTATTGAGTCTAATAAACCACTGGTCAATGATGAAGATGGTGTAATGTAGATTGTAAATGTTATAGATCTATGATTGGCGGCTCTCTATATGTATTTGACTGACACAAAGGCCAGGACATCATGTTTGCTGTTTGTGCCCTTGTGCGATAGATTTTACAAAGTCACTCCAAAAGGCCTCCACACTTAAATGGCAGTTTAGTGAAATGGATTTTTAGGTACCTCAAACATCAACCCAAATTAGGTGTTGGATATCTAGGGATTCACCTCTTTTGAACTTGAAAGCTTACTTAAGATAGTGGATTATGGAGGAGCCAACCTTGACAAAAAATCAACAACAGGTGGATGTCAATTTTTTCTTTTGGGGGGGGAAAAAAAAGGAAGTTTGTTTCTTGGCTATGCAAAAGAAGCAGAACCTCATTATGGCCAAATTCTACTACTGTGGCAGAATTGTTGCAGCTGCTAACTGTTCGTGGGCATAGTATTTGGATACAGAATCAGATGATGGATTAGGGTTTCAATTCTTATGAACACCAACATCCATATTTGAATTTGTGGCATATAAGTGTCATCAAGAATCCTGTTGTCAGTCAAGAACCAATTGCATACATTGAGATTCGTTTCCATTTTATAAGAGATTATATGAGGAAGCGATGATTGATATGAGGTTTGTAAACGTTACCAAGATTCACACAGATTCTAATGTTGCAGACCTTCTCACCAAAGGATTTGATGTCACAAGATTTAATCTTTTTGGTAGGTTAGCATTAGAATGTTAAAGATGTAGCTACATTTGAGGGGTCGTTAAATTGTTAAAAGTTTGTATATGTGTAGTAAAAGTACTTTTAGTTTAAATTTAATACTGCTAGGTTTTCTATTATAACTGGTAGTTAGGGATAATAGTTTAGTTCTAGTTATATGATATATTGTAGCCTTTTTCTTGTTTCTTGACTAAATATTTCAGGATAAGCATGGATTGAGGATGGATAGAGAGAGCCTGTGGTGCAAATTTATACTTCTTATATGGTCTGTAAGTACTAAGTACTAGAGTTAATTCTGGTAGTCTATAAGTTAATTCTGGAAGACTATATTAGTTCTGGTAGGCTAATGTTAAGTCTGGTAGATGGGACCGTTTTGGTAATGGTGAGGGGAAATGTTTTTTCGTATTTAAATATTTCGTTAGATATTATTTTTCGGCGCATAACTTCTTAAGATAGGTTCTTTCTATTTGGATAATACTACACTTTAATCTATAAAAATATATTTCTTTTGCTCTAAAGAAAATTTCTTTTACAGTCGGCTCAATAAGAACATTTTATTCATCGATAAAATCCTCTATTCTCTTATCTTCAGTACTTAGTAAATTCACTTCAGTATCAAACCAGCACTAGAAATTTAATTCTTTTCGACTTATGTTCATCAACGTGCTTCTTATGCCCATATAAAGTACTAGACAAGCTAATATGGTAGCTTTCATGAAGAAACCATATGAAAGTGTTGGTTTCACTGAGGTGGTAGTGGTTTTTCTTAAAGGTCATCTCTCAGGTATGCCTTAACGATAAATCCTACTATATATGGACTCCCCTAGTCAAACAGGTTCTGGCAAACTGCCACAGTCGAGAACACTTGCTATGGGACTAACAAATTAGTAGCATCTATGGACTCTAAAGTGTTTATACTATTACTGAGGATCTTTTTTTGGGGGGTCAGAGGGAAACTTCAATTTAGAGACTGCAACAGGAATACATAATTTTTCTGATGCTAAATATATGTGGATTAGCCTCCATCTGGGTATGTTCTAAGGGTAAATTAAACTTTTTTGGGAAAAAAGAATTTTTTCACCCCATAGAAATTTTTAATCCTCATATTTTACTACTGCTTAATCACTAAGTATGGTGGATGGGATTCAATTTTGGTAGTTATGTTGTACTGCATAACTCTGTCTATCTATGGATTAGGGTTTATAAATTTTCTAAATTTATTTTTATGGAAATGGTTTAATAAATTGGAGTGTAATACAAATTTTAATGTATCCAAGATTTTTACAAATTATTTTGACATTAATACTGATAATAATGGAAAGTATTTTAGCCCCAAAACTTTGACCAAAAAGCTTTTTGCAAACATGAAAAGGGGTTATGCGGGGGATTTTGTACCATTGCTGCCTGCTATGTTGGCAGGTGCAGCTATGGATCAGGGTGACGGATCAGCACAACCAGCTGAACCCCATCACACACCTGTTGATCCACTACCATCCACATCCCTACCACCTATTCCATCATCACCACTTCAATCACCACCTCACTCACCACTTTCACTTACACATCACTTCACCACTTTAATCACCACCATTACTCACCTCCTCATTACTCATCACCTGGTATATGAAGCACATATCCCGAGAAAAATGTAAAACACATCAGGAAGTGCCTGAGACCAGTATAAAATCAAGGGATTGATGGTATTGTATCTGACTTTGGTGACTGGGTTTATAGTTTGGAGAAAGAGTTTAAGGATACCAAACAGACACTAGGGAATGCTGTGCTTAAATTGGTAAAGAAGGTGAAATCTCGGTAAATAGCTTTAAAGAGGAAATTCAATATGGTAATTGTAGTTGCTCAGAAGGTGCACCCCTTAACATATCACCATCCCAAATGACCACTAGCCTAGAAGAAGATCTAAGGTTAAGAAAAGAAAGGAGAGAAAGAACCAGAGGATAGGGGGAGGGTAAATTCATGGATATTGTTGATGATCATCTAGTCTCTTTGGTTTTATTGAATCCATGAAAGAGATGTCAACAGATTTTGTTACTCTACAAAAGCTTCAGGGGAGGCTCAAGAGATGAAATCAGTCTACACTCTTGGAGGGAGAGTTAAAACTTTTGTCAAAAGTTACTTCTTAAAGTGTTAGCCAAAGCTAAAGTCGATGTAGGGCACGAGATCTAGAAGGGAGAAGAGCAACAAGGGGGGTTTTCCCAAAAAAAAAGAACAATATGGGGGGGGGGGGGCCTTTTTTTTATAAAAAAAAAATCATTAATACTGGATGGATGCTGAGGATGAGATTATTACTGTTATGGAAGATGTTAATACTGGTAGTACTAAAGTTGATACTGGTGTAAGAACCTCAATTAAGTACTTCTGTAATAATTCTTTCTCTAAAATGGTCAAAGGAAGGGAAAGTCAGTTGGTTGAAGAGGATACTCACAGGCCTATCATAAGGACTAATAGAAACAAATCAAGACAATAAGAAGCGGGATTGGAAGAGGCTATAAGATTGAAGTTTCCTATCTTGAATGAGAAGCTGCAAAAATATTCATTTAGATAAGATGGTAGCCACAGGAGTGCTTGGAAGAAAAAAGAATTTGTCAGGAGCAACAACTGAAAAGAAAGGATTGAAGTTCAAAAAGCTGCACAGTTCTATACTGAAGAAGATTGGGACACCATTAGGGCAAAACTGGAAGCTAATACAGAGGTAGTCAAGAGTCTCCAGGGAGAAAGTATAAGCAATGATGATTTTGCAAAAAGAATGGTGGAAATGATAAATGAGAAGAAGAAGTTTTATGCTGAACAAAAAGCTAAAGCAAAAAGGAGTAAGCCAATGACACAAGCACAACAAAGAGAGTACATGAGTACCTTCATCAAGAATCAAAGCTCATGGAAATTGTCTCAATTGAAGAAGCTTTCTTTTAAAGAGTTGAAGACTGATTGAAAAGCTAATGAAGAGTATTGAAAGCTTTTGTGCCCATGGAAACTGAAGCATAGAGTGGTAACGGAAATGGATTACAGCTAGAATAAAGAAACTTTTAAAGAAACAGAAGATTGACATTGAGGATGCTTCAATCACAAAGTGAAAAGATGAAGTTGTAAAGGAAGAAGAAGCTGAAGTGCCAGTTAAGAAAACAAGAAAGAGAAGGAAGCAAAAGGAAAGAAAGGGAATAAATATTGCCAAGACTGCACAAGATGAGGTTTACAATAAAGGGACTGCATTTGGGAAAGATAAAGTCAAAGATGTGTCCTCTGAATCAGAGGATTGGAGTAGATGTTATATCCAACTGATACTAAGCCTACCTACTATGTTAAAATGGAAGATCATTTTCAATCAATCAAAAGGGCAGCTTATGGCTCATAAGAAGAGATGTATCTGATAAATTTTATATGGAGTTTTGGGGGGACATACTTAAAGACTTTTTTTCCAAAGAGACGGATCTTATAGAGTTGTTATACAAATTGGTGATAAGAAGTTATGGGAAATAGACTGAAGAGATGTATTGACAGTGTACTTTGGGTGGTTTTCAAGGACATGTTTGATCCACCTCTTAGTGATGATGCAATTTGGAGTTTGCCACTTCAAAGAAGATAATTAATTAGAGGTACTATACTACCTTGTGCAAGTACTTGCCTAACATGGGCTGATCTACTATATATATGTTAGTAGATCGAAATATCCTTTTGTCAAAAGATGATTGCCAAGTAATAGCTAAGATTGAAGGCTTCTAGATGGGGAAAAATGGACTGAAGTTTTGTTATCAGCTCCTGAAGATGATTGAGAAGCAAGCCGAGATAAGAAGTGTATGAGTTCTCGTTAGCATCGTAAGCATATATTTTTTTTGGGAGAAACTATGGACTATGATGGAATTGGGAAGGATTGTTTAAGTGTTGGTTTAATCATCACACAACAAATGGTCATCAGTTCACCATGTCTAACAGACATCATAGGAACTGGTAGTCCAGGCTAATGGCTTTGGTTATAAGACCTTTCAAATTGTTGATGGTATGTGCTTAATTACACATACCTTTTACCTTTAAAAAACGAGCTAAAATAACCAAAAACGGATTAAATGCCAATAGTGCTTGTTTTGCTAATTGTATTGTGCAGGAACGGATAACTAAAGAAAAGACGAAAAAACAAAGCAAAAACTAAACAAAAAACCGGACTCGGAATGGAAAAGACTGTGAAAGCCAAAGGCCAAAATCGAAGCAGGAAAGTCAATCAAGTCAAAAAGTCAAATATGAAAAGGTCAATGGTCAACGTCAACGTCATCCCAAGATCAAACCCGAGGCCAAAAGTCAATGAAATTATAAAGTCTTAGGATGAAAATTGTAAATCCCTTAAACTTTATACTTAAATATAGAAAAGAGGGATGGAGAAAGAAGAGAAGGGCAAAATGCCCATTTTAGGCCAAAGTTAACCACAGGGCCGAAAACTGTCAAGCCTATAATTGTATTACCACCAAGGACTGTTAGTTGCAAGAGTTATATAAATCTTGGGGACTTGTTTTGCCAAGTCCCCAAAGTTATTAAACCACAAGGACGATGGGTGTGCATAAAACAAATAACCATGAGGGTGCCAAACCTTGCCATGTCCCCCAAAACATACACCCTGTTGTCACCCCCAACCTCTTTAACATTTTTTCCCGACCAAACAAAGTACACAAAAACTCAACGGGGTTTTATAAACCCTGTTTTTACCCTGTAGACTACCACACCACCATGGGTATACCACTCCCCCCTTCCTCCACTAACTTTTCCCAGCTGTGAGATTGCCAACGTTGCTATCCCACACTCCCAGGTTATTTCGACGATCCAGATGGACCAAAATGAAAAGATTGAAGGGCCAAAGATTAGGGCTTTTTTTTCTCGTGAACCCTCACTCAAACAAACACAACCTTTTGTGTGCTCTACAAACAAGCACAACAGCAAGAAGAGAGAGAGAAGACCCTAGTGTTTTTTTCCTTATATATAGCTTTGTAAAGCCATTGTGGCCAAGAGTAGTTTTTATGTATGTCGTTTTAGTTTAGTCTTAAAAGTAGTTTAAAGTGTTTTAAGTTATTTCTTTTATGCACTTATAATTCTCAGTTTTATGAAATTTAAGCTAATTTTTACTCATAAGCTCTTATTAAGTCCCTTTGAGGCTTCTTCTTGTTAATAAGCTCAAACACCCCCCCCCCCCCCCCCCCCCCCCCCCCCCCCAGTTTAAAATATGTTTTAAAAGCTCTTAAAGACTGTTTTCAGTTGAATTTAATTCATAAATGTAGCAATTTGAGGTTAGATTTTGGAAGCTTATGAAGAAATAAGGCTTTAATATTAGCTTATGAGCTTTTTAGCTAGGGAATGAGGCAAGGTGACATGAGGTTTCAAGTTTTTAAGCCAGCTCACTCAGATTGAGTGGTTTGGTTATGAGACAACAAAAAAAACCAAGGTTCATTTCCTAAAATTTCATTCTAGCTTAATTTTAAACTTAAAAAATTTTGACTTATTTTACTTTTTCCTCATTTCCTGTCAATTCTTTGCAAACATGTTGTTTAGACTTGTTATTTATCTGTTTTAAGTTTTCATTGAATAAATTTTGTATAATCTTAGTTTATCTTTTAAAACTGTCAATATTAGTGTAAAGGGCTAGGAGAGAAAGTGGCTTATTTCCATTAATTAGCTTGCATAGTTTTAGGGTTCAATCAATAAAAATAGCTTAATTAGTGTATAATATTAGTCAGAGTAGATAAAGGTTTATTATTAATTTTAGTCGTTACTAAAAAACAAAAAAAAAAAAAAAAAAAAAAAAAATAATTTTAAGGGTCACTTTGGCTTGACAGCTCAAAGTAAAGGGGTGTTTGGGATAGCATTCAAAACGGGTCAAAAAGGTTTATCTTTGGGTTATGGTCACTTAGTCAGTTTAAGTACAAGCTTTGAGCTAGTTTAAAGCTGTTTTTAAAAGATTTTTAGTTGGGGAATTGTTTTTCAAAAAGTTATGAAAAACCTCTTGAGACAGTTAGATTTCGTACAACTCACAAGTGCTTATTCTGGTTAAGCACTGTGAGTGTGAGTTCAAAAGTTGTGTCAAAATAAGGTGTGTGTTTGAGGAAGTGTTAAGAAGCTGTTCAATCACTCCTTGTCTTTTGAATTGTTAAGTCAAAGGACACCCAAGTTCTTTTTGTCATTGTTTTTAAAAAACCACTAAAGACCTTTTTCACCATTCAAAAATAAGCAAGTAAAATTGATTTTTAAAAGCTCAAAATTTGTGCATAAGCTGTTTAGCTAGAGTACTTAATCTGTTTTCAGCTTTCTTTTCAATTTGAGCTTATTTGACAGCTTTTAACAAGCTGTCAAATAAGCTACTCAAGGCTAGCTTAAATCTCCCCTGGTGCAAAGGGGAGATTTTAAGCCCCTTTTTCTTTGTCTTTTAGTGTTCTTAAGCCCAGGTTTTTGCTTATTTTAGTGTTGCATAAGCTCTTATAAATAAAGCCTCTAAGTTTCGACTTTAATGAAAGCTTGTTTTGACTGGGTATTTGTAGCCCAAACTTTGCTTTTGGCCTGTTTTTGCTTTGATTTAGGTATAGGGATGATTATTTCCATTTTTGAATATTTAGCTTATGTAATAAGCTCCTTTGTGTTCTAACAGCTTATTTAGAGTAGTTAGTTAGTTGTTAAGTTTGTTTAGCCTTTTTCCAAGCTTATTAGTCCAAACTTAGCTCTTTAGCCCTTTAAGCTTTGTTTAAGCTTTCCCTGTCAGTCCTATGATGTTGTAGCTTATTAGTCTTAAGCTTTAAGCCTGTTTGGCTTACCTAGGTTTAGATTAAGCCCCTTTGCTTATTTTCCCTTAGTCCTAGCTTATTTCGACCCTAAGTCCAAAAGGACTTAGCTCATTTTTGCTCTTAAGCTCTTTAAGCTTAGCTGTCAAACTTTAAGCTTATTTTTAAGCTTATTGACAGCTTTTCAGCAAAAGTTGTAGAAGACAAAGTTGTTAAGCCCCACGAGCTTAACAACTTTGCTTCTTTGAGTTTTCGAAAAAAAAAAAGGGGAAAGGACACTTGGCCACGGGTCGTTGAGCAAGAACTCGATCCCAGGGACAAGCGATCGATCCTTTTAACCACACACCTTACCACTGCGCCCTTGGGTCTTTTTCGTTTAAAGACTAAGGGCTATAATACTTAAGGGGTTTGTGGTTATAGGATTATAAGCTGTTAACAGTTATTCGGGGGCTTATTTGGAAGCAATTCTCGAGGTTCTTATTTTTCGTAGGATTGGTTAAGGTGTAAGATTTTTAGAAAAATTTTCATGAATTTTCGTTAATCGTTAATTTTTTTATAATTTTAATTTAATTATAAGTGTTTTTTATTTTAATTCATAAATAATATAACAAAAATTATCAAAAAAAATTTTGCTTTTTTAGAAATTTTCTTTATCATCTAGTTTGTTAGGTAAAATATTAAATAAAATTTCGTTCTCTTTTTAGGGTCATTTTTTCAAATTTTCCTTTTTAATGGAATCGGTCTCGGGTGACGGGCGAATTTGTGTGGACTCGTTTTTGTGGTGTCAAACGAACGACGTTTTTCGGTCTAGTCTTTTTCATTCTTCGTTATTTGTCCGTAGAGTAGTTTAGAAGTAAAAATATTCTTCCGTAGGGTATTTTTAATTGATTTTTAGGTTTTTCCCGCCTTGTTCGGGAATTCGTTGTTTGCTTCCGTTTTTCAGTTTAATTTCTTAATTTCTAGGTTTTTTTTAAAGTTTTAGTTTGTTAATGTTTATTTGACTTTTTCAATCTCCCAAATCCAATTCCTCTTCCTTTCAAAACTCCATCTTTCGATTGTATCGATATTTCACATTCAGCCTGTTGGGGATAAACGACCCAGGGAACACTCTGTAACTACTTCTCGGTTTCAATTGTTTTGCTTTTAGGACTATGTCTTTATACTATATTTTATATTTTATTATATTATATATTTTAAGGTGTAGTTTGGACGGATCAATTTTTGGCGCCGCTGCCGGGGAGGCTGTGAAGCCGACTATCGTTACGTTTGATCAATTGTTTTTGAAATTGTGAATATTTTATTTTATAAAAATATAAAAAGTACAAAAATATTTTTCATTTCTTTTAGTATAATTATCATATTAAAACCAAAGAAAAAACCAAAAATATAAAAACATTGTCCATAAAAAAAAAAAAAAATCACAAAGTTGGGTTAAAATACCAAAATTTAATATTCTCAAATGAGGTCATTATCAGGATAAGTTTCCGGTGAACTTGTTGGTTCCCAACTCGAACAAAAGATTTAAAAAAACTTGCCTTTTGGTGTTCTTTTCGAAGACGGCTCACCTTGGAAAAGTAAATCAAACTATAAAGTGGGTATAAGGAGGGTTGTTCCTAGGAACTACGGACCGAAAGGAGAAATAAGCTTCGCGATATTCTATCCTCCTGCATTCTCACCTGGAGTTTATCTTTTTTGAGAGCTACCGTGAAGTAAGTAGATTATTTTGGTTTATTTAAGTTTGTTCTTATCTCATTGGTCCGTTTAAAATCAACTGTGTTTGAATCTTTGGAAAAAAATCAAAAAAATTTTTTTAGGGGTGTAAATTTTCTTTTTATATTTCTTATTTTGGGTGCGCCACTCGTTCTCCAAAGCCAGTCAGACGTGACACCACAAGTTCGACACAACTTTGTTGATTTCATCCAATCTTGAGAAACTTGATAATCCTTCCCATAGTTACGATGGCTGTTAATCGTACTATGGCGCAATTGCTCGAAGCAAACCACGGGGTTACGAGGAGCGTTAGTTATTCCGGAAATCACCGCGAATAACTTTGAGATCAAGCATGGTCTTCTGAATCTTGTCCAAAACAAGCAATTTTTTGGAAATGATAAAGAAGACCCACATGCTCACATCCGTTATTTCAACAAGATCACTTCTACGATGAAGATTCTGAACGTACCAAATACGTCGGTTAAAAACTTATTGCTTTACCGTTTTCTTCGAATGGGGCAGCCCGGGGATTATGGACTAGAAAAAGATCCCCCCACCTCGGTCGATTGAAAAACATGGGGGGGGGGAAGATTCATGTTTCGAAATTTATTAACAATTCTTTCCCTCCCTCTAAAACGACAAATCTCAGAAATGAAATCACGAGATTTCAGCAAAAATTTGATGAGACGTTTTACGAGGCTTGGGATCGTTTCAATGATCTTTTAAGGGGATGCCTAATCATGAGGTTTTTCAGGAAATCGCACAACTCGATACATTCTATAATTGCCTAAACTCAAATGTCAAGATTCCATGAACTCTGCTGCAGTTGGTAACTTCTTAGACAAATGCTCGAGAATGTTTAAAAATCATCGATAGAAGTCTAAGGCTTACGTCAGTCAAGAAAAAACAAGCTGGTGTTTGTAGCTAATATGAGTACAAGCTCTTCCACCAAGCAGTTCATCTGATGTTGCTGAACCTCAAAGACATGAGTTCGGGCTTTAATTCTTGATTAGAAAGAAACTAATACCCCGCTTCGCCCCGTAAAGCGGTTTGGTTTGAAACAAAAGTTGTGTAACTTGTGGGAGGAGGTAATTCTTATAAAAACTGTCTGCACTAACAGCAACATTACCATGTCAAGATACAAGAGTATGTGGCACAGGCCGCTGCGGCCAATTTCAACCAAGCTAATTCCTGGTTTATCGTAAGCGATGGTTAAAAATCAAATTCGACATCCTTGGTTTTCTCCGTTTAAGGTTGTATATCCTCATGCAATTAGTCAAAACAATTTTCAATCTAGGAAAATATACTTCAATAAACAAGAGGAAACAATTTCAACCAAGGTCAGGATTTAATCGACCTGGTCATCAACCAGTAGCCTAATCAACCAGTAGCTCATAAAGACTGCTCCTCAGGACACACGGTGTGTCAAAAAAACAGATTTTGAAAGATATGTCACAAGCCAATGATGCAAGTGTTGAGAAAACATGCAAAACCAAGGTCACAAAACCTGCAATCCCAAATGGCAAATTTGATGACATGCTTTCAAAATTTGTTACTGGCTAATACAGCTTCTAACTTCGGTTCTGGACTCTTCTAGGTAACACTTTGTTTACCAACCAAAGGAGATTTTAAAGTAAGACACTACACGAAGTGGGTGTTACATCCAAGGACGAAAGCAGTTAATATGATGCGGAGGGTGTCAAAGGACACGATTGGCCGCTGATAATAACGGAGAGCACCGAAAACGTCTAAACCCTCCTAATGTGGTTCAAATTTAGAGTCTCGTAATCACAAATCCTGAGCCTAAATGCTGAGACCGTTGTCACTCCAGTTTCTCTAATGTCATCAATTCCCATTTACATCACGATAGATATTGATGAATAGGCGCAGGAAAAAGCTAACGACCAAAACGAGAAGAAATTCTGTAAATCTTTTTAAAGATTTGAGTTTCGAGTTTAGCTTCCACCGTTGCTTGATGCTTGCCTAATTGCTTCAAATTTAATAACCTAATTGGAAAACAAAGAAAAAACTGAGCGATATTTGGCAAGAACTCCTTTGAGATTGAGAACTGTTCAGAGGTCATCCTCAACAAATTCCAAAAGAAACTTGGAGACCCTGGCCTGAATTTCTGTTTCCATGTGCAATTTACGGGATTACTACATGACTCAACGCATTGGGCCGATCTGGTGCGAGCATTAATCTCATGCCCTTATTCCGTTTAGAAAGATCTCGCTACTTTCCCGAAACTAACCCCAACTTGCATGCGTTTAGAAGCTAGCAGAATCGTTCAATCACTGAACCAATCAGTATTGCTAAAGACGTCCGTTAATGGTGGGAAGTTCCAATTTCCAGCAGGATTTCCGTAGTTTGTTGTTTGATAAGACCCCCGTGTACTTTAATTCTCGGGCGAGTTTCTTGAAAAAAAGTCATGCTTTGATAGATGTTTATGAAGGTAGATTACTCGTGTGGCAAGGAAAGCTCCATCACATTCAATCTGGACCTAACTTTTAAAAATTACAAAGATAATTAAACCTATGACGGGTAAACAAATCGAGTCATTGATATGGCTTGGTGATGAGTATTCTCAAGAGGTCCTAGGATTTGTCAAACGTGATCGCGATTCATCCAGTGGCAATCCAGAGCTGTCCAATATTTTTGTGCATATTGTTTCTACTTGCTTCTCCAAATCTCACTCCTTTCGGGGACAGTGACTTTCTTTTAATGGAAGAAGCAGATTCGTTTCTTGCTCTAGAAGATGATCCAACTTCATCTGAAGTTGATCCAACTTATCAGGATCCTGAGGGGGACATCCTACTTCTAGAAGCAATTTTGAACAGTGAACCACCACCCCCTCCAAATCAAAGGTTCTTATATGCCTGGAGGTAGGAAGAACTCAAACTCATGTGAAGCTAAATCTTCCGTTGATGACCTCCGAGGCTGAACTCAAGGAACTGCCACCCCCTTCTTGAATTACGCATTTTTAGAGGTGACGGAAAGTTGCTGTACATAATTGCTAAAGACTTAAAAGATGAGGAAAAAGGCAGCTTTTTCCTCTAAATGTTCTCAAGGTCCCTACAAGCTGAGCCATCGCTTGGAACTCTACGATATAAAGGGGTGTTAGGCCTGAAAAAAAAAAAAAAAAAATTTTTTTTTTTTTTTTATTTTTTTTTGGGGGGGGGGGGGGGGGGGGGGCCCAAACTCACAAAATTCTAATGGGAAGAGGACTTATGGAACAATCTGTGCAATGTCAGGAGAGGGTAAACCCAAAATCCATGGTTATCAAGAAGAGGTGAAATACTCCTTGACGCTGGATTGATTTAACCCATCTTGACAGCCCTTGGGTGAGCCCTGGTACACTGTGTACCTAAGAAAGGAGGCATGACCGTCATAACAAATGATGATAATGAGCTAGAATTTTCTCGATTGGTCAACGTGATGGGCGAGTATTGATTGATTACAGAAACTTAACTGAAGCCACACTGGAAAAGTCATTTCCCTTTACCATTCATGGACCAAATGCTCGGAAGGCTAGCAGGAAACAATACTAATGTTTCCTAGATGGCTTCTCGGGTTACTTTCAGATTCCACAATTGACCAAAAGTATCAAGGAAATAGACAACATACACATGCCCATACGGAACATTTGGGCCTATAGTCGCATAGCCTTTTGGGCTTCTCTATGCAAATGCTCCTGGCATGTTCCAAAGATGTATGGATGGCAATCTTACTCGATATGATTGAAAAAACGGATGGATGTAGTTATGATGACTTTTTCGTCTTTGGGACTCTTTCTCACGTGCCTAATCTCATTTAGAAAGATGTTGAAGCGGGTGAAGGACACCAATGTGTCTTTAAACTGGGAGAGAGAAGAGCCCATTTTATGGTAAGGAAGGGCATTGTTCTCGGACATAAAATTTCTAAGTCTGGACTTGAGGTTGATAGAGCTTTAGTCGAAGTCAAATAGCTAAACTCCTCATCGACTTCTGTCAAAGGTGTCCGTATTTTTCCTTGGGCACGCGGTTTTTACCGACGATTCATTCATGACTTCTCGAAAATTGCCTCCGTCCTATGAACTCATTTTGCTTGAAAAATGAGGACTCCCTTTTTCTTTCTGAAGAGTGTATCGATTCCTTTAATTTACCACTCAAAAGAAAATTGACTGAGGCTCCGATCTTAATTTGACTTCACCGACTGGGACTTGCCTTTGAATGCTGTGCGATGTAGGACTTCGCAATTGGGGCAAGTCTGGGCAAAGAAAAAACAAGCATTTTCAACCGATACCTCGTAGGCTAGCATGTCTAGAACGAGACTCAAACTCAGTACACTCACGATCCGAAAAAGAAAAAAAGTACTGCCGTGAGTGTATGAACTTGAGAAATTACAGTTCATATTCTTGTCATGTCAAAGCATTAGTTGTATACTGGACCATTTCTGCCATCAAGTATCTCTTTGCCAGAAGGGATGCTAAAGCAAGTCTCATGAGGTGGATTTATTGCTCCAAAAGAGATTTGACATTGATGTTCGGGACAAAAAAGGAGCTGAAAAAAAAATTCCCTTTGGTTTTGCTGCAGATCATCTTTCAGACTGGGAAAAATCCTCACTCAGATATGTTCGAGAACCAAGAAATAAAATGAAGCATTTCCTCTTCGAAACACTTAGATCTATTGCTCTTAAAAATGATTAGTACCCTGGTTTGCCGATTTGCAACTATAATGCGGGGAAAATTCGTTATCAAGGGAATGACATCCCAACAAAAAAAAATAAATTCTTCAAGGATGTCAAGCATTTTTTGGGTGATCCCTTCTGTTTATGATCTGTGCTGAAAAATGTGATCAGACGTTGTGTTTCGGGGAAGAAGCTTATTGACATTCTCAAAGCTTGCCACAGTGGACACCACCCGGGGGACACTACGGTGCCAAATTAACAGCAAGAAAAATCTTCGTTTAAATCTGAAGACACCAATCAGGAAAAACTCTACCTTTTGCATATGGATCTATGTGGGCCAATGCGTGTCACGAGTGTCAATGGAAAGAAATACATCCTCGTTATTGTTGATGACTACTCTCGATTTACTTGGGTAAAATGCTTGCGATCAAAAGATGAAGCTCCAGCTTTTATTATCAATTTTTTGAAGATGATACAAGTACGACTTAAGGAAACCGTCTGACGCATCAGAACAGATAATGGAACTGAGTTTGTTAATCAGACATTGAGTGACCTCCCTTAGGGGGAGATTGTTGGAAACACGAAAAGTGTCGGTCACTTCCAAAGTTGTAACAAGTCTTAGCTCATAGTTAGTATAAGGATTAGATTAGTAATCTAGTCCGGCCCAAGGCCCATGGGTGGCCCAACTCCAGCCCATGGCCGGCCAAATGTAGTATAAATACACCCTCTCCTAGTCTTGGAGAGGGTTGGTTGTTCCATTTGTTTTCCATTTTTTTCATTAATACATAATCCATATTCTATCCAAGTTTCTCTAACAATCCAACCCACATCTCACTTATTGTTCTTGGTTGATCTTAAGATTACTAGTATTCTTCAGTGCTGAAGAAGCCTTTTGAATATTCCCTCTTGTTTGAACTGCTTATGTAGGATCTCCTAGAATTTGTCCTTTTAGATGATCCTTATGAATTCTGAGTGTGGGAATAGGACTGACAGCAATGGTGTTATCCATGTTGTTGAAATTAGCTATTGCACCCACATCTTCATCATCATTATAAGCTCCATTGAATATTCCATCATTTGGGAGAGTATCAGAAGCATCTTCCAAGTCAGGCATAATTGGATCAATGGGTAAATCAGCATTAGGGAGAGTAGATGTATCAATAGGAATTTTTCCTCCAAGATAGACAAATGATGATTCACCAGCATTTGCACATGTGGGAGTACTAGTAGCACTAACATATGGTGTGTTAGACCTATCAGTACTAACAAAGGGCCTATTAGTACTAACAGATGGCCTATCAGTAATAAGCTTGTTAGTACTTGTAGCCTGAGCTGCCTTCTTTTGAGATGCAATTCTCCTCTTTTCTTTTTCAAAGGTTTGTCTTGAAATATCATCCATAGCTTTAGCAGCCAATTCTTGAGTAACCATCTTCTCAAGTTCATCTTGCAAGTCTTGTTCACTTTCTTTCATCTGATGTTGTTCTTCCTTGTCAGCAACATCTTCTGAATCTTGTACATCATTGTCTTTAGGAGAAGTTTCAGAAGGTTTTTCATGTGCTGCTGGAGGAACATCTTCTACTGGAATCCTTGTTCTATGAGGTTGTAGTGGAAGCAGTATGTATTCCTGAGTAGGTCCTTTATCTTTTCCTGATGAACCTGCAACATAAGAATCTTGTGTACCTGCATCCACATTAACTTGATTTTCTACACTAACAGGAATATAGTTCATTGAATTATCAAGATCAAACATCCAATTAGGACCAGTTTCTACCACATTTGGTTGATCTTCAAGAAAATTAATGTGCAGATTCTCTTCTACCCTTTTTGTCTTTTTGTTGTATACTCTAAAGCCTTTACTAGAGGTAGAGTATCCAAGCAAATAACCTTCATCAGATTTCCCATCAAATTTACCTAAGGAATCTAAGGTGTTCAAAATAGTCAAGGGGCACCCAAAAGGTCTCATAAAACTAATACTAGGTGATTTACCTATTAATAGTTCATAAGGTGTCTTATTTTGAGGTTTGGTCACTAATACCCTATTCAGTACATAGCAAGCAATATTAACTGCCTCTGCCTAAAATAGGATAAGTAAAAGTGAGTCTGCTAACATAGTTCTTGCTGCCTCAATTAGGGTCCTGTTTTTCCTTTCTGCAACACCATTCTGCTATGGAGTTCTAGCTACACTAAACTCCCTTTTGATTCCTTTCTTAGCACAGAATTCATTCATAGCATGATTCTTAAACTCTGTCCCATTATCACATCTAATGATTTTAACATTATGATTCAATTGTTTTTCTAAGCCTATGATAAGATTACAAAGGATTTCAGATGTTTCATCCTTAGTAGCTAAGAAAAATACCCAACTAAATCTGCTAAAATCATCAGTCACAACCAAGCAGTACCTTTTCTTGTTAATACTTTCTATAGAGACAGGTCCAAATAAGTCCATATGAAGTAATTCTAGGGGCTTTCTGATGATTCTTTCTAACTTGGCCTTACAGGATGCCTTGTGTTGCTTACCCTTCTTGCAGGCAACACAAGTGTGGTCATTCACAAAAAATTTTGAAGGTAAACCTCTTACTAGGTGACCTTTAACAAGTTTATTTATATTTTTAAAATTCACATGACCTAATCTCTTGTGCTATAATTTAGACTCATTTCTTGTTGCATTTGCATATAAACAAGTTATACCTCCAGAAGGAACAATGTTCTTTAAATCCAAGTTGTACACATCATCATTTCTAGGAGCTCTAAGTACAACTTGACTTTCATCAAGAAGCTTAAAGCTAGAAGACAAGATAAGGCATTCAGACTTAGTAAAAATGACACTATTTTTCTTGTCACATATTTGTGAGACAGAGAAAAGGTTAAACTTAAGTTCATCTACAAAATAAACATTATCAAAGTCTAAATTAGCAGTTTTGATTTTACCTTTACTCGTTATTTTACCTCCTTTGGGATCACTTCTAAAAGCCACAAAGCCTCCATTGAAATCTTCATAGTCTGAAAGATAAGCTTTGTTGCCAGTCATATGGCTAGAGCAACCACTATCCACCACTGCATGATCTTGTACAGATCTTGGATTGCCCTGCACAAAAAAAGTAAGAGAATTTAGCATCTAACGGGATCCAATGCCATAACGACTTGAAATCCTTTTGGGTCAACATACTCAACCTTCTTGAGCATGAATGATCCACTGTCTTTGGACACATGATCCAAGTAATTTCCCTTAGGCCTCCAAACCCATCTTGATTTTTTAAAGTCAGTATCTAGCTTACCCTTACTAGTATTAACTACTGCTCTTGTTCTAATAGTAGTTATATTTTGAACCCCAAAAGTTTTAACATCTTGTTTTAAGTCTTTGGGTCTAAAAGTTGGTTTTGTGTAGTAAGACCTCTTGATAGGTGAACATGAGCCTCTTGGTCTTACATTGTCCATTCTTGGGTAAATAGGTCTGGTAGCATAAACAGGTCTAGCAGTACTAACAGGCCTAGCAGTACTAACACTTGACCTAGCAGTACAAACAGGCCTAGCAGTACCAACACTTGGCCTAGCAGTACTAACACTTGGCCTAGCAGTACAAACAGGCCTAGCAGTACCAACACTTGGCCTAGCAGTACAAGCAGGCCTAGCAGTACTAACACTTGGTCTAGCAGTACAAACAGGCCTAGCAGTACTAACACTTGGCCTATGCAAACCTGTTCTTGTTAACACTCCTGATGGGACAAAAGTCTTACTTAAATGTGGGTATTTTGAAAAGTTTTGATGATTAATCCTTTTAGTATTATCCCATACTGGTTTGCCCTCCCTTTGACCAGTATTAACCACATTTTTCAGCTTAGACTCTTGACTTTTTTTGTTATGAAAATTACAGTCTTTGATCAAATGGTCAGTACTTTTACAAACAAAACAAGTTTTTACTTTCTTAAAACCAATTCCTTGTTTCTTAGAATTTTGACCACTTTTATCATCTCCAGTCTTAACTGTTTGAGTCTCATGTCTAACTGTTTGCACTTCATACTCTTCTTTCTCATCATTTGAGTTCCAATCCTCAATGATAACTCTGTCTCTGTTAATCTTAAGATTATACACAACTGACTCACTGACTGACTTAGGCTTTTCAGTATTTGCATCATTTGTTTTACCTACAGTCTCACTTGTTTTAGTATTAAGCTCAGTTGTTTGCGACTCAATGATTTTATTCCTAATGGCATATTCATCTAAACCTGCAAATGATATGTCAGCTCTTGGGGTTAAGAAGTTCCCTGTATGGGAGGGGAACAACTTTATACCCATTATTTAAGAATCTATAATTTTCTGGTGTGTTCTCTTCATCACTTGATCTAACATCAAAAATACTCAAACTATTCTCACTATCAGTTTCATGATTGCTACTTAATTCATTCAATTGTGTGCCATATCCTAAACCAGTTTTTATCTCTCATATCACTCCTATTGGATCAGTAAGTAGAGTAACCGTCGTTGCACTCATCTAGGTACTTCACATGGGAAGGATTATTCCCATTTTTTGGTCCCAAAAAAATCTTAATCTTTTAACTCATCTCTTTCCTTAACAACTTTCTCTAATTCCAGATTTAGGTTGTTAATTTTTATTTCTCTACATTTAAGCTCATAGTTTTGAAATTCATATTTCTCACCCCAAGCCAATTCATTCTTTTCATGTACAAGAATCCTAGATTCTAGTGACTCTAAGGCTATCTCATAACCCTTGATTTCTAGTTTGGCTCTGTTATGTTTTTCTCTTTCACTATCAAAGTTCTTTTGAAGAGTTTTAAAAGATTCAAGACATTGTTTAGAACAGTTTTGTACCTTATTGTCAGAAGAACTTGATGAGCTTGAAGAGGAGATGGCCATCTTACAGGTTTGATTGTAGATCTGCTTCAAACAATGGAGTTCTTCTTATTCAGAGTTTCCACACAAGTTCTGATACCACTTGTTGGATCGTTTTACTGAATAGATCTTAACCTTCAGCTTGCAAAGAGTTTGCTCCTTTAGATAATTCTAAAGCAACAATAATGAAACACTGAGTGGACACTATTGATTATGCGAAATCTAATCAATAATGCTAAGAAGAACAATATTGAATATCACAAAAGAACTTTTATTCAAACTTTGAATCTGCCTAGGTTGCAGATTACAAACTATGATTACTATTCGATCTCTATGATTTGTGTAGAACTATATCTACTAACTATGCCTAGGGTTCCTTTTATAGACTAAGGAAACCCTAATGGGCTTTACAAAACGCGTATAAAGATAATGCATATCTTTTCCTAAGATTCTCAAGCATATCTTTAACTCTAACTAACTTCTGCGTAAGCAGACTTAACTATTACATAAGCAGTATTAACTATTTAACACTACCAGTACTAACTATGATAATCCTTCTACCAATACTAACTATGTAACTAGCAGAACTAACTATAATACACTAACAGAATTAAGTCTGTTATACAAAATTCCTAACATTATTCATGTTTAAGATCTTTAGTTAAAGCTCCGAATGACCAAAATGTACTACTATTCTTTCTGAATTCCTGTCACGATATATCCAGTGATCAGATTTTGCAACATGAACCCATGACAATTCATTAAAATGTGTATATTTGCATTCCTTAGGTTTCGGCTATGAGCCCATGTCCAAGATGATATGAGGTCTGCTTCATTGGCTATGATCATCCTTCAATTTATTTGAGATGATATTGTATAATAAAGTGATAGTTAATTCAACGACTTTGAAGAATAATAATGTTTTAGTCTATGTTGGGACTAGGATTCATAGTGTTATAAGTAAGTCCCTATTGATTTCATCTTACTCATTACCTCAGTTGCGGTGCAGTAACATGTTAGCCCCCGCCGTAACGCGTGGATCATTTTCCAACTCGTTAGTATAAACATTAATAGGGGATATAGACGTTGTCGTACCACAAAGCTTAAATATAACAAAGCCGAGACAAGCCCAACAACTCGGCCCAAAAATAAACTTACCAAATGTATCCTCAAACTATTTACAAAAATCACTTTGTACTTTTAGCTATTTCAGTTTTTTATATAACAAACTTTATTTATCAAATATCTAACAAATATATAACGATTTATTAACAAAAAATATATCGTTAAATATTTTCAAATTATGAACAAAATGAGCCAAATATTGCAATGTTTTTTGACTTAAGTACGATTTAAAAAAAATGTTAAATTCTAATATATGTATTTTGCGGGAAAAAAACTTTCAAAACACACATTTACGTATCTAAACTTTAAAAACTACCTTGAAGTTCATTTAATATAATTTTAATAAAAGCATTATGATAGTTACCCTGTATTTTTAGGTATTATGTTTTTTTATATAACAAATTTTATTTATCAAATATTTAATAAATATTTAGTGATTTCCTTATAAAAATATACTGCTTGCGAAGGTGTTAAGATTGCGAATAAAATGAGCCAAATATTGCAATGCTTTTAACTTACGTAGTTATGTACAATTTTATAAAAAATATTGAACTTTAATATTTTTTTTTTTGCAAAAAAGAAAAAGAAAAACACACTTCTAAAACACACCTTTGGCTAACAAATAAATTTAAAAGCTACCTTAAAATTTGTTTAAAAATAAATTTAACAAAAAAATTCATCACACACTCCTAAATTATATAAAAAATTACAAAATCGACTGTAAACTTTGACATTTTACTAACAAGAAATACAGTATTAAAAATCTGAAATCTGTGGCAACTTTCTTTTATATTTGCAAGATATTTTGTATGTTTTCTGTGAATTTCTTAATTTAGATAACTAAAACTAGAAAGTTTTCAAATATATGTGCAATTTACTAAAGTAATATGTGCCCGCAACGAAGTAAGAGTATACATTTAGAATAATTACGCAAACATAAGACACAAACATAAAACAAATAATTACGCAAAATTTCGATACTTAAAAAACACAAATATCATATCCAAAATAGCTCCGCCGCAAAGCAAATCACTCTTACTCCTAATTAGCTTAGTTTTCAATTAAACATACTCAACTTTTATATCAAGTTATAAAGTGGAGACTAGAGCTTATGTGTCACAGCCTTGATTGATCAAGTGATTGTGGAGTCTGATGATGATTAATAATACCTGCTGATCAATCAGGCTATGACACATAAGCTAGACCACCTTATCATGTGCCCATAGGGCACTTATTAGATAAACCCATATTTTAATTAGCCTTGTTTTTCAAAAATTAAACATACCCTCTCAATAAAAAAAAAATACGATATATTTTATTTATATTTTATTTTACATAGTTTTGGTACATTCTGGTTCACACAAATCCCTTCACTTGTTCATCAAAAAACCTTTCTCCAAACTCCATCAAAATCCAAAAATTCATAATTCTTAGTACATAAATATTTAACAAAAAAATACCCTTTTTTTATAATTACATAAATATCTATAATTTTTTATAAAATCATAATAATTTCAATTTGATGGCAGCTTTTGTTCGGTTGTTATCTTTTAATTCATCTTCATTGTTATCATTGAATTCCCAAAACCAATTATTATCCAAAATTAATAATAACACTAAAAGAGTTGTTGCTAATGATTCTTGTGATTTTATTATCAGTTCAAGATTTGGAATTAAGCCCAGAAAGCATTTGCTTAATTTTAAGGTAAAGTTTTGAGCTTTTTGTAAAAAAGATTGGTTTTTTGAGGACCCTTTTGGATGAATTTTAATGGGTTTTGTTTGATTTGGTTGAAGTTGTGGATAAGTATTTGAATTGGGGATTTTAGGGTGTAAAAGTGAGATGCTATGAGTTAGAAGTTAGGGTGCATTAGGTAACCATTGTTTCCGACTTTTTGGCGGACTAATTCACGGGTTTTTAGCCAACCGCCACGCAGACTTAAACCAGGTAATGGCCTCCCCTTTTAGGGTGGCCGAGTTGGTAAAAGCTTTATGGCTATCATTACTATAATGTGAGATGTGATAAGTTTGAAGTTCGAACCCTGGTTAGTGCATAGTGGCCACGCCAACCTCCCCGGGAGGGCTTTACATGGTTTGAGTTTGTGTGGCGGTGGACTCAGGCCCCATGGATTAGTATGCCAAGAGGTCGGAAATAGCGGTTAAAAAAGAAGTTAGGTACTTAGGTTGCATTTAGTTTTGATTTCGGGTATAATTATGCGCAAAAGTCTGAATTTTTGTTGTTGGAATCTTTGTCTAGCGCTCTAGGCCTCTAGCATATTGTCAGTTCGAGTTAGGATAAGTCATTGTCTTGTTTTCGCCTATAACAATGTGCTTTGATTGGATTGTGGATATTGCTACATGTGATGTCTGGGCGATGAATGGATAAGAAATAGATGGTATTATCAACCAATAGGTTTAGCTTATTGGAAAACATTTAGATTCTTTATCCTTGATGAGAACCTTGTTTATGCTTAGTAATGAGAACCTTGAAGTTCGAACCCTGATTAGTGCATAGTGTTGGTAGTTATGGCAACTGGCGAGCGAGATAGCATGACATTGATGATTAACATTTGTTCTGATCGTCTTCATATGTTCATTTCCTGCTAGTTTGTGATATTTGATGTCATAATCTTAAAATCTGTATCTATGAGGGTGCTTGGGATTTTCTTATTTAACCTTATATTATAGGAGCGGTTCTGAGTATCTGGATGAAACTACTACTTATCTTATTATTCTAGAGTAAATAAGCTTTTAAACGCAAGCACGTTGGTATCTGCTAATATTGAATCTTTATATATATGATATTACAATTACAATGTGGATTTATACCTATACAGAAAGTTTGAATTTTGGATGAATAATAGTTTGTGTTTCCGGTTCTTTACTTGTACGCGTATTTGATGTTTTCTCAGATAAATGCAACAATTACCGAAACTGATCAGCCAAAATGGTGGGAGAAAAGCGGAGGACCGAATATGATTGACATCCATTCCACAGCAGATTTTTTGAAGGCCTTAGGCGAGGCTGGAGATAAACTAGTCATTGTTGAGTTCTATGGGACATGGTGTGCTTCTTGCCGTGCTTTATTCCCAAAGGTACATTATTTTTAAAATTTGCTATCAAAGTTTCGGGTATCTCAAATTCATGTGATTCAACTATTCAGTTTTATGCTTTGACTTTTGAGGTTAGCCCAACTAAGTTGTGACTTCAAAATCTGTTTCTTGCCGTTTTTGAAGACTCGTAACAAACCTTTATAGTAACAAATTGTGAAACTTTTCTGTAAAGGGGTGTTTGGATGTGCGTCTATTATTGTGAATTTAAAAATCGGTATATGATAATTTGTTTTGATAAAACTGGTGGCCGTCCAACATCTAAACCTGCCTAATACTCCTACTGGCCTCATTAAAACGTGATGATATTATGGATTTATGGGAGATAGAGAGGACTATGTCTATCTTACATAACATGGTGTGATCATGGTTAATTTTGTTCATGTTGTTAATTTCAACTTTGAATGATAACTTTCAGCTTTGCAAGACGGCTCAAGAACACCCTGAAATCTTATTTTTGAAAGTTAACTTTGATGAGAACAAACCGATGTGCAAGAACTTGAATGTTAAAGTCCTTCCTTATTTCCATTTCTATCGTGGAGCTGATGGTCAACTCGAATCTTTCTCTTGTTCACTCGCTAAAGTAAGCAGATCTTGCCTCAGTGACCTTTTTTCAGTAGGATTATAAACATATGAAGTATATATATAATGTATATAACAGCAGTGAACATCAGTTTACATGTTACCGCCATATTATGCATGGTCGGTGATATGTTCGTACAGAACCTTTTAGGGGAAAAAAATAAATCTTGAATCAATTGGACGATTGTATTGATAGAGTTATATCTATGTATGCGCGTGATTACACTTTCTGCATCTACAAGCTAAATTTTTATGATTGCCCATTTGACCGTTAAGTATGGAATAAAACCCAAGTCTTAGCCAGGCCTGACGGTTTCTACATATGTTATTCCTGTACTGATTTACTTTCCATCTATGCTATTGCAGTTTCAGAAAATCAAGGACGCAATTCAGAAACACAACACGGATCGTTGCAGCATTGGACCAAACAAAGGCGTTGGTGAACTAAAGCTTGATACTGTGTCGCCTCCAAAGAACAAACAAGCAGAATCAACATAGCAACTCATTGATTCTAAATGATGTTTATAGCTTTTTCGTATCTAATTCTGTAATGCTCATTCTTAAAGTAGTAGCCCGCCCAAAATGGAATTTGGTACTTGGTATATGGATTTTTGCTGTATATTTTTCTATAATATCTGAGTAAGGTAATCGCAGGCAGCTTCGTTTGGTCTACTGATGTTTTTTTTTCTTCCGTTGAATATAGAAATGATAACCTACATGTTGATAGAACAGTTAATAAGCATTTAGGTGTGTTTGGACTCGTGTACGTAGATAAATAGCTCCTCATATATCATAACGGCCGAATTCTTGTATTTGTGTAATGTAGTTTACTTCAGGTGTCTAGTGAACATTCACCTCATAAGATCGGATCGAGAGCCTATCATACGATCTTACGGACGATCTCATGATTTTATGTGCAATATATTTTTTTTATTGATGGGATCGTAGGATCGTGTGAAAAACCGACTGTCTAATTTCGATTGTGTCTAGTACATTTACCACCTGATTATCTAGTTTCATTGAATTTGTGTAAATTTTTAGGTGTTTGTGTTACTTTTTTAAACTTTGCTTAAGAGCTCACGTGAATTTGAAAAGTGTATAAGCCAACTTGTGATCTTAAATGAGTCACTTGAGTCACAAGGTGAAGCTGAGACTGAAGCTTATATTTATATTACTAGTTGGATGCCCGCGCATAGCGGCGGCGATAAAAATTGCTAACCCAACTCGCTCCGCAATTCCTTACCCGCTTAGAGAATTCGTTTGTTTGGGTTTCCGTAGCTTTCCCGCAACATCATATTAACATCATTCTCGCTTGTATAAAGACTCACACACTCTCTTACCCATCAAACATTGTCTCCAAAAGTATATATCTTTTACGAATCAAGTTTGTATTCAAATTAAAGTTAAAGTTGTTAAAAAATTCAAAATAAACCCACTAAAAATGTGAAAAGCTAAAAATTTTAAAAAATATATCAAAATAGATGTTGAATTAAAGATCATGAAATTTTAGAAAATACTGTGAAATTAGATCATAAAAAAAATAAATAGATAAAAAGATATGTCAAATTGAAAATAAAAGTGATTTTTTAATTAAGAAGTGACACGTGTCACTTTATAATGTGATTTTCTAAAATAAGATGGATGGCCAAGATTGCACCTCCTTATCTTAATTTTTGATGGGACCCACATTGTAAATGCTTTATATAATAGTATAGATATAGATGAGTCGAAACTGAAGTTTTTGTTTTCTTTAACTTGTTTGGCAACTTAGCTTAAATTAAAGCTTATTATTGCAAAATTACTAAAAGAGACAAATGATTATATCACCATATGTTAATATAGTTAGTTTTGTGAATAATTAAGTAATTTAATAGATTAAAAGCCTCGCCTAAATTTTCTAGTCTCTTTTATTCAGCTGAAGCTTATACTTTTAAGAGCCTCTATAAGCTAAGATGAAAAACAATAGTTCTTATGTAAACCGGTTAATTTTAAAAGCTTAAATCTTCTTAAGCTCTGATAAACCTTCACATCCGACTCAACATACAAAAGCTTCTTTAAACATATATAAGCTTGTAAAGTAAGTTTTGTTTAATTTATATTTTTATGTCTTATAATCATAATAAGAGGGTGTTTGTTTAAGCTTATATGTTTTTCGGTCATAAGCCTCAATTTTTCGGATTATTTTAAAACTTCTAGGCTTATATGAGCTTATTATGATATATGATTAAGCCCGAGCATAACGGACCACGAACCAAACCGTACCGAGGAACTGGCCCGAACCGGACTGGATCGGTCCGGTCCTCGGTCCATACTTTACGTCATATTCAGTCTTCGGTCCGGTTCGGTGCAATCCGGTCTTACGTACAACCGACCATTATGTCTTTTTAGACCGGACCGATTGAAGAACCGGACCGAACACATTCGGTCTGGTTCTCGGTCCAAGGGTTTTGGACTAAATCGGTCTCGGTACAGTTAGGTTCGATTTTTGCGGGTCCCGTCCGGGTTTATGTGATAAAGTATCAAAATAAGCCAAAAATAGAGGCTTATGAAAACATAAGCCGAATTCAAATAAGCTTAAACAAACACCCCATAATAACTATAGCTTCAACTAATTCCCGAACATATATAACGACTTCACCTTTGGGCGGTATGTCTTCTTTTCTTCATTTTTCAATCTTTTTATTTCCAAATTCTTTACATTTCTATAAAAAAAAAATCATTTATGTATATATTGAAATCATATTAGTTTGATTAAATATCAGTTATCTTATTGTGTTGTAATGTGAGTTTTTTTTTGGGCCATGATGTTTTGTTTAGTGGGTTGTTGTTTGTATTAGTGCACACCAAGTGTTTGATAAAATGCTTAGTAGGGTTCTTTATGAGACTATGTTCTCTTTGTCCGACTAATCCACGGGGTTTGAACCCACGTACTAAAAACCGGTTAAAACCCTCCTTTTTCAAGAATAGGATAAATAGTTATGTGCGTGTTGGGATGTGCTTAAGCGCTTTTAGAAGCTGTGATGATAAGCTAGATAGAATTTGATTATTAGAGGATTTAGGTGTAGAACCTCTAAGTTGTCACATAATTATCCAAAACGGAATCAGTTTCACTATACCCAAACACTAAGAACCGATTATGTTAGTGCAAATATGTATATGAGATAGTTGGAATACTAAACGGGGTTGGAGTGTGTATGCCGGAGATTGTGTTTGGATTTGGTAATGTCGTGAGAATTTGCGTTGATATGATAAGTTGCTATGCGAGTGCTAAAAAGCATACGTGTAATATAGCCCCTAAAAACTCACAGGATTATCCAAAACCAGGAATCCGTTTCACTATATCCGAACACTGGGAACCAATTATCTATGACTTGAGAATTATCAGCTAATTAATTTCATAATGCTATGCCAACCACGGCCTTTTATTCAGAATATAGCTTTTGGCATTACTAAGCAAATGATCGAGATGTTATGTCTCTATAGTCTATAAGGCTAGCTGCTGCAATGAAGTATCTTAGTAGTAGCAAATGGTTTGATTATTTGTGGATTTAGGTGTAGATAACCTTAAGTTGTCACTTAAGTATCCAAAACGCAATCTGTTTCACTATACTCAGACACTAAGAACCGATTATGTTAGTGCAAATATGTATATGAAATAGTTAGACTACTAAACGGGGTTGGAGTGTGTATGCGGGAGATAGTGTTTAGATTTGGTTATGTCGTTAGAATTTGCATTGACATGATAAGTTGCTATGTGAGTGCTAAAAAGCATACGTGTAATATAGCCCCTAAAAAATCACAGGATTATCCAAAACCAGGAATCCGTTTCACTATATCCAAACACTAGGAAGTAGGAACCAATTAGCTATGACTTGAGAGTTATCAGCTAATTAATTTCATAATGCTATGCCAACCACGGCCTTTTATGCAGATTATAGCTTTTGGCATTACTCAGCAAATGGTTGAGATGTTAAGTCTCTATAGTCTATTAGGCTAGCTGCTGCAATGAAGTATCTTAGTAGTAGCAAATGGTTTGATTATTTTTGGATTTAGGTGTAGAATAACCTTAAGTTGCCGCTTAAGTATCCAAAACGGAATCTGTTTCACTATACTCAAACACTAGGAACCGATCATCTAAGACCTGGCAATGATATTATCAGATAACGGCTTTCGTAACGCAATGCCAAACTCATACTTAGAGTTCAGAATATGGCTTTTAGCATCCGCACCCAAATGGTTGATACTCTTAGGAACGGAGATAATGAAGGAATCAAAAGTACAGAACCAACAATTAGATGGATCGTACTAGTGCCCTTGCGTATGTAGTTATGTACATATATTGCTGTCGTGATTGCGTGTCAATTGGTGTGGGTGTTTATGGCCGAACACCTTCTGATTTACTTTCTAGGTTTTAAGCCAAATATCATTTGAATCTATAAGATTGTAACATCTAAACTGTGGTTGCTACAAATCAGGTAAATTTAAGAACTTTCGGGAATGGCGACCTATCTGTGGAGAAACTATGCTGATTACGCACCAAACTGTGCATATTGAAACACCTTTTGAAACTTTGTGACATTTAGCAGGACATTTTGTGGTTCACGTACCAAAACCTGATTTAACCTCGATGCTATTTTATGGCTTAGACCGTATAAAGTTTGGGACTTTAGGGGGTGTTTCGGTTTAGGGTTAATGATTCTATATGGAATAGTTAGAATGTGGTATCAGATATTACGAAACGGGTGAGTTATGTTGTTAGAATTGTGATAATAAGATAATTAGCTATGTGAGGGCTTGACAAGTTTTGGTTATATGAGGATTAACGTATAAAATTGCTAAGTAATCACAATATAATCCAAAACGGATTGTTTTCACTATACCCAAACACCAGGAATCAATTTATGACTTGGTTGTGATCAGGTGTAATGAAATGGTTGTGGCATGCATGCTGAAGATAGCGCTTGTATGTGCAGATAAGATACATATCTTTTCGAGTGTTTAGAAAAATTCTGATTATATGAGGACTTGTGCATAAAAGATTTTCTAAATAATCGCATAATTATCCAAAACGGATCAGTTTCATGATATCAGGACACTAGATTTGTGAATGGAAAATGCTGTTATCTGATTACTTTCATAATGTAATGCCAAACACATCCTTAGGGTTCAGAATATAGCTTTTAGTATCACCATTGTTAGGCAAAATGAAATCGTTAAGCGAGAAAGAAATAAACAAGAACACGAAGATATAACGTTGTCAAGCTGTTCATGAAAGATCTAATTACGTCCATGGGCAAGTAGGATCTCTAGTATGTTATTAACCGAAAATGAATTGTGTTACATGCTTGAAACCCTAGGTAGAATATTTAAAACCTCTAAACCATTCTCACAAGCACCTTAATGGTTGTTCTTCTAGAAATATAGATAATGAGGCTTAAAGAAAAAAGTATAAAAACTTGAAATAAAAGTCGATCTTACAAGTGCACTATTATCTTGATTGCTTCTGGTTTTGTGAGGTTGATTCTGGATCCAACGCCTTCTAGATTTACGTTCAAGTATTCAACAATGACTAAATTAAGCACCATGTCATTTGTATGTGTAGGATTGTAACTTGTAAACTATGGTTGCTACAATACAGGTAAATTTACGAAATTTTGGGAATGTCGACAAATTTGTGGAGAAAATATGCTGATTATTTGCACACTAAGCGGGAGAAAGAAGTTCAATTGTTATATGATTATTGAAGTTTTAACGCACAATAAACTTTTTCTAGTGTTTGGGTGATATGATAAGTTGCTATGCGAGTGTTCAAAGAAAATCAGATTATTTGAGTATCTACGTGTAAAATAGCACTTAAATAATCACATGATTATCCAAAACCGGAATCCGTTTCACTATATCCAAACAATAGTAACCATTTATATATGACTTGACAATGCAATTTTTAGACAATCACTTTGATAACTCAATGCCAACCACACCCTTTCATTCAGAACTTAGCTTTAGCATAACTACGCAAATGGTTGATTTTCTTAGGAATATAGATAACGAAGCTTAATAGAACAAAAAGTGCAGAATTTGAAAAAGTGGATCGTAGAAGTTTTCTAGCGTGTGTACATATATCGCTATCTTGATTACTTGTCATTTTGTGGGGTCGTTTATGGATTCAACGCCTTCTAGATTTACGTTCGAGTAGTTAACTTTGACCATCTCAAACGCCATAACATTTGTATCTGTGTTGTAACACTTTAACTGTGGTTGCTACAGATCAGGTAAATTTAAGAACTTCAGGAATGACGACTTATCTGTGGAGAAAATACGCTGATTACTTGCACACTAAGTGGGAGAAAGAAGTTCTTTGGACAATGGTTGATCCATACAAGCGCCCAAAATCATTCACTCCTCTTGTTAAGATCTATGTTTGTGCCTTCTACACTGGCGTCATTGGAGCTGCAATCACCGAGCAACTCTACAAGGTACTCTTAAGGGATGTTTGGATATGTGCTTTGCCTTTAAATTTATTATCATTGAAATTTGAACTCGCAATACTGTTTCTAGCGTTCGGATTATATACCTCTGCGTAAGATTATCTGATGTTATTGGGTGAGATAATATATCGACACTATATGCAACAAAAGTTTTTATTGAAGGGTAGAATATCCAAACACCATCTCCTGCAACTCATTCTTTTTGCAGCTAACTACTTGATTATCTTTATCTGATATCGTGCGATCACTTTCTAAGCGCACATCTAAGGACCCGTTGATATCTTGTAAATTTCTTTATAAACATGGTTAAAAAGGGCTGACTAAAACAATATAAATCCAATAAAAAGATGACAGAATGACTACGTATAGTATTTCCTTAAACTACATTTATTTCTAAACTTACAGGAAAAATACTGGGAAGATCATCCTGGCGAGGTCGTGCCAATTATGAGACCCAAATTCTATGGTGGACCATGGAAGATTTACAAAGGAACCGTTCTTCCACCCAACAAGTGAAAGTCGGGAATTATGAAACTTGTATGATGTAAGAGAAAAGCTTCATAGATGCTACAAATTCCTTGCATATACAATTATCTTGGTACTTCTAATAGTCTATCTAACATAATTTTGTACAAACAGTAAGAAACTACATTCCTACGTTTCGTTATTCTTCTTTACATTCTGCAAATAATCTATATAAGATAGTTTCTACAGTAAAATGGATTCGAAAGCTCTGTGTTATAAAGCTGCATGTGTAGGAGCCTGTTCGTCCCAAATATTGTGTTTTGCAGTGTGGTATGTTGATAATATATAATTTAGTCGGTAGCTTTTTGGAGAGCCTCAAGGGCATCTCCGGTGGTCTTCCGTACCCAATCACCTAGTTTTTCTACCTCTTCGTCACCGCCAACCATCTCTTTAAAGCAATCAGTGCATGTGTCTACATTGGTGGCCACCGCACTAACATCAAAATTAGCTTTCATTAGGTTTTGGCTTTCAAGGCTTTCGAGAGTGTTCTTTATATCATCAAGGGCAGCACCAAACACCTCGTCACACTCTGAAACACATTCTTGGGTCCCATGTGATGATCCGGGGCTATCTATTCGTTTCTTGAGTGAATCATTGAATTCACTAATCTTTTTCTCGACGGCTTTCATTTTTTTTGCCACCTTGTTTGCCACACCGCCCTCAGGTCCATCCGGTTGCTCGGATGGTGCTTTCTTGCCATCAGGAGAGTCTTTGTCTTTGTCTTTGTCAGGTTTGGTGGGGGTCGAGTCTGGTGCAGGTAAAGGTGTGGAATGGGCATTCTGGAACGTTGCGAATATGATGTGAGCAAAAAGGAAGATTAGGATTAGGGTGTGTTTCGTAAGAGCCATTGCCTCAAACGGAGACAATGGGGGTAGAAGGTGGGGAAGAAATGTGTTGGGTGATTTTATACCATCAAGGTTTGGTTATGCTTAAACATAGCTAGCACTTTCCTGAAATAGAAACTCATGGTTATCATAAAAGGACATGGTTAAAAGTGTCTGCATAAATCAGTTCAGGCATACAACATACTGATACACACTACTGTGTATTTCAATCTAATGCATACAGCATCATTTAGGTAGATCCATTGATGCCAAAGCTTCGTTACTTGAAGACTATGAGACACTTCTAACGTTTGTTTTCCTGCAACTGATATCAAATTCCATCTCAGAAATCGGCAAGTTTATTCCTGAGATCACATAGACTACTTCTTGCTTGCGGCTTTTGGTGTGACCATGTAGCAAAGCAGAACCGACTTTTATGAACAACACGACACATTATGTCTGAGAAAGACGTACCTTTTCAATCTCGTATCTGTCTAGCTTAAGTTTTTTGCAAAATCTATAATCTCAAGAGTCTTAGTTATGATAAACATACTACAAATTGTACAATCAATGTTCATTTCTGATATGCTCATAGCTTTCCCAAATGGTAAGAATTCTTGAGAGATCACAATTCTGACTGGTGGTGTTTGTTTCGGCTTATATAGCGAGGTTATGACTTATGTGGTTTTCGCCTTACGTTTCCATAAGCTCACTTTTGATGGCTTATTTTCAAACATTTCGGCTTATTATATAAGCTGAAAACTTTCAAAAGAAGCCGGAGAAAGTGAGCTTATCAAACATAAAGCCGAAAACCACATAAGTCGTAAGCCCGCTATATAAGCCGAAACAAACAACCCCGATATTTTATGATAGAAGTACACTCGTACATTCATCAATGTTCATTGCCGCCACCTACCACCATCTAACAACCATGACATATACAATAAGCAAAATTGATCAAACAACATTAGCTTCTTTGTATAAAGGTTAATCATTTCTTATTCAATTCGAACAATAATAAATTACAAATCAGATCAATAAACAACAGCTTACATCCTGCTGATATCCGCAGAACACAATATTTGATCAATCAATCGAATATCGAATTAAACACAATGAAACACTCTCAGCTCACATTTCGGCGAAATATGTTTCAACAATAACCTAGCAGTCTCCTCTTGGCTCACCATAGCCCCCTCTTTCTCCACCAAAACCGCGGCCACAATCCGGTCATACCCCCCACCTCCACCCACCATATACGCCACCAACGCAGCCTGAACCGGCATCATACTCGGATTATACGCCGCAGACTCCATGTACATCCCTTTATACACATTCCCATCACAATCCATCAATGCCACACCACTGGGACACCCACTGTACGGCGCGTGAGACCCACGCGCCGCCGCCAACGCCTCTGATTTCAACAACCCATCATTCTTTTTCGCTAATTCCAAATACCCATTACTCAGATTTCCAAAGTTTTCAGTATCGTAGGGCGCGTGAGACCCACGCGCCGCCGCCCCATCATTCTTTTTCGCCGATTCCAAATACCCATTACTCAGATTTCCAAGATTTTCACATTCATCATTGAAAAAGATGTCATTTTTATGTTCTTCCAACACTAAAGGCATATCTTGAGCCAATAAATCAAAAGGGCCAAAAGGGTGTGGTAATATATCCTTAATAGGCCTATAACCTTCATTATCATTAGTGATCATGATCATGGTGCTTGAAACATCTCTCAACTCCTGCAAAAACTGCCTGCAATGGCCACAAGGAGCAGCAGAAACAGCCATGTAAAGAAGCCTGGGCCCACCACCATGCAAAGACATATTAGTGATCAAAAACTGTTCAGCATGGATGGAATGATGCAAAGGCAAGCCAGGAAACTCGATATTGGCACCGAAAAAGACACGCCCATCGAAGGACAACCCGACAGTGCCTACGTGGAACTTGGAGATGGGTGGACGTGCGAGATCTTGAGCTTGTGGGACGAGTGATGGGAGGAGGTCTGGGAGGGTTTTGTTTTGGGATTTGGCGAGGGATTGGGCTTGGGATGATGAGAGTATGTATGTTGGTGTTTGTGTTTGTGTTGGTTTGGTCATTGTTTTTGTGATGATGAATTTGTTGAGTGAGTGATCAAGAAAAGATGGAAGGAATGAGGGGGGATGGAGTGAAGATTGGAGATTGTGTTTATATAGGGATTGATGTTCCAATAGTGTTTTCATGTGTTTGGAACATGTGAATCTTTTTTCTTTTTTTTTTATATATATATTTATTATTTTTTTTAACAGTGGTATTTGATTTTCTATCTCATTAATTTACGAGGTTTAAACCACGATCGCAACCATCAATAACACCACCACCATCACCATCCCTGATCATCATTGTTTTACCCAAACGTCATCCATCATCGCCAGCCAGTAATGTCGTCACCAATACCACTAATACCACTGTCACCCATTCATCAACACCGTTGTAATTACAAACCTAACCCATTGTTGCCATCACAACCATACCCACCCACCACACCCGTCAGTGGTTGGTGGTGGTGGTGAGAAGGGTTGGTGGTTGATGGTGGTGGGTTTGTTAGTCGTGGAGGTCGTGCTTGGTAGTGGCGGTGGTAGGCAGCGTTGGTGACGACGATGGTACGTGAAATGTAAAATTTACGGACGATCGTTAAATATTTAACGAAAATATCTAAATTGACAAAAAAATAATAAGTTGACTACCCCTGGCATATAAAAAAATAGTGTTAGCTTATCACTTCACAATCAAACTCATATGAAATTGCTAGTAGTTTAGAGATAGAATGATGTTTTAGAGAGAGAAATAAAACAAAGAAAATGGTTACTTCACTAAAAGAGAAAAACGGAGCAACGCCCTCTCCACACTTGGAGAGGGCTTTATATAGTTAGTTACAAGGGCTAGCCTTGGGTCTTAATGGGCTTCCAAAGCTAGGCTTGATCTCTAATGGGCTTAAAGCCCGTAACTAGGCCCAATTAGCATTCTAGAATTCTTGGGAACATATAGTAGACAAATACAAGGTTCGGGAGTCTTAATGATCATCACTTCACATAATACTGGGTCTAACAATCTCCCCCTAAGGGGTGGTCATTGCATAAGGCTTCACTTTTTGTTTCGTTCTTTAGTCTTGGAACCTTGTTGTCTTGGGAATTCTTTTGACAAAATACTGATATCGTGGTCTTTAGCCTTGATTTGTCTTAACTGTTGAGATCTCTAAATCTTTATCCTTGAATCTTTATGCCGCCTTGCGATCTTGTGTCTCCACCCTCATGCTCATTGTCTTGAAAACTTGCTAACAATTTCCCTCAACATGTTCTTTGGCATGATTACTAGAACTACATGAGTAATCTTGTCGATGATGTTCTTTTGAGGAAGTGCTTGTACATCAGAGATTGCGGAAGACTTAGAAACGTGTACTTGAGCTTTCATCAAGAATTCATTTCTACGGAACATGAGCATGAGGTCTTAAATCTTGACTCAACTGGAACGAGGTTGCAATGTTGTCACTTATACCTGAAAATTAATGTTAGTGATAAACAACAGGTATGGACGAATATGGCTTTGTCATTCGTCTTAAGTTCGGTTACATTAACCTCCGGTTCTGTGAGGACCGTTTTATAATATGATTACTGTACCTGTAACACCCCCAAAATCAGGTAGCAGCGGAATGGTAACAATAGGGTGCTACGTCAAAGTACAACAATCAAGATATAAGAAACGACCATAAATGGACGTTTAAGACAAGATTTCATTCGATGCCGTAGCAAAATATCAGAGTTTATACATTAGGTCCCATATGTTTTATAAGTCATAAAAATTTCAGATACATTTTTAATTATACCAAAAGCTTCATAATACCAAAAGATAACTTAACT
>BQNB010033977.1:4644-49679 GCA_026074375.1 Tanacetum coccineum
GTTTTTGTAACCTCCTGTAAACCAAAATTTTCTTTTGGTATCAGATAAATCCCGGGCAACATATCGCCCGGGAAAACTACAACTTTGTCGTTTAGCGCAAAATGGTGCCATAACAAAAATTTTGGAGGGCCATTTTAGCAAATATAAAAACCTTTCCCGGGCGACATGTAGCCCGGGAAAGATTTTATAAAAAAAATTATACAGTTTTATAAATATATTAAAAACTGTATAATTTTTTAATAGAACCTTTCCCGGACGACATGTCGTCCGGGAAAGCTTTTATTAAATTTTTTTTACAGTTTTTAATAATTAATATTAAAAAAATATATTTATATACTTATGTTTTTTATAAATAAAATTTATATAAATAATAAATTTAAACAAAAATTATATATTTTATAAAATATATAATTATTTTTTTATAGAATAAATAATTATTATTTATAATTATTTTTATAAAGATCCGCAAAACGAAAAAAATAACTTTTTCTTTGGCCCCCTAATAATAAATAAATCTATTTTGGCCTATTTCAAGCTCCGTCTCTTAACGACTACATGTAATCGTTTAAAATTTTGGTCAATAAAAGTGCAAAGTCAATAAAAGTCAAAAAGTCAGAAGGTCAAAGTCAATAAAAAGTCAAGTCAATGGCCGTAGTCGCAAAAAGTGAAACCAGTAGTCGCTATAGACCTTTAGCGACGAATTTTAGGCGACAGACTTTTGTGACAACATGTGGTTGCTAAGGGCTTTTAGCGACTAATTCGCCACTAATTATATGTAGTCGCTATAAGGGGTATCCAGTGTAGTGATTTAAGAAGTCGATGCCTTATGAGGGATTTGTACTATTGTCATCATAGTTTAGTAAATTACAAACACTAGTATGCTCATCTGATTCATTTTAAGTTGATTATTGTGTTCCTGTGGTATAATTTGTTGCTAGGGTTCTTACTTGCTTTGATTTTTTTTGCGCATATGCAAATTTTCGTTAAGACCCTCACCGGTAAGACCATAACTTCCGAGGTCAAGAGCTCAAACACCATCGACAATGTTAAGGCTAAGATCCGGTCAACACTCCACCTTGTCTTGCGTCGTCGTGATGGTATGCAAATCTTTGTTAAGACACTCACTCACAAGACCATAAAATTGGAAGTTCAGAGCTCAGGCACCATCGACAATGTTAAGGCTAAGATCCAGTCAACACTCCACCTTGTCTTGCGTCTTCGTGGTGGTATGCAATGCAAATCTTTGTTAAGACACTCACTCGCAAGACCGTAAAATTGGAAGTTGAGAACTCAGACACCATTGATAGTATAAGTTGCAGCTTATGTGTAGTATAATATTAACTAGAGTAAAGTGCATATTACACCCCTGTGGTTTCAAAAAAGACCGTCTCACATCCCTGACCACTTCGTTCAATTTTCATCATTCCGTTAGTAAAAGTGAGTCACCGTACATCCCTCAAGACGAACGGTGCAAATATTTTGTCAGTTAAAAGGGAAAAATGAGGCAATAATACATCTATGTGGTTTGCAAAAAGTCCGTCTCATATCCTCACGTGACCAACATAATATTTTTTGCCCACTGACAAAATATTTGCACCGTTCTTCCTCAGGGATGTACGGTGACTCATATTTACTAACGGAGGGATGAAATATAAGCGAATGATGGGTCATGGACTTGAAACGGTCTTTTTGGAAACCACAGGGATATATATGCACTTTACTCTATTAAGTATATATACAGTTATAGTACTTACTATAATTATAAGCCCTAGCTAATTGCTCCTTAACCGACTAATTATTCCTATAAATCTGACCCCCAAATCCGATTCATAATCATCTGATCGAAAAGTTGTAATTTTTTCATATATACAAGATATATTGTTGTTACGGTCTTTAGCTAGTAATCGATATTGTTTTGAATATTTGTTCACAGATGAAGAATCGCAATGTGAATGATCTGTTGGGACTTATGTTGATGTTGGTAAGTTTTATCACTCATGAAGCACATAGTACAAACATTGAAGCTGCAATTAATTGTACTTATTGAGAAACTAGAGGTACATGCTTGATATGCAGTTTTATTGAGTCGTGGGTTTAGACCGATAAAAAGAAATAAAGATTGACATGGCCTTTGTTTTCAAATAACAAACCACCCACTTCTTTCTTTATTTCTGAAATGTGTGAGATCATGGGTTTACTTCATCAAGTGGCTATCTATATAGCCTGGAAAGATGTGACTAAGTAAACTACAACAAAACTCAATATTAACTCAATCATTAAAAGGTTGATGTACGCCTCTTTGCTTGTTTTTCTGTTACCATCATTGTGTTGTAATCGCGAGTTGTTGCTACTCAACGATTACGTGTAGAACTGTATTAATCCTGGGTGCTTAGGCTTGGAGACTCGAGCAACTCACAGAGTGTCGAAAGTACTTTAAAGGACGGGATTTGACATCCCGTGCGGTTCTGTTTGTTACGTGTTTGATAGATTCGAAGACACTAGAAGACCATGGTGATGATACTTGTTGCTTGTTGCTGTTATATACGAATCTACTGTTTCCTCAGTTATTCGGTTCGGTCTTATGAGGCTGTTATGGGGCATTACATCAGTAAGGTATTTTTACTGGGGATACGTTCCCGGGCGACAACGCCGGGCCCACATAGTTTCAGTCAAACGATTACCCGGGCAACTCGCCAGGTGTTTTATTTTTACAAATGAATAATTAGTATTGGTTGTTTGATTTAATTATTATTTTAGGTGAGAATCGGGCGACATGTCGCCCGGAAAAATATTTTAAATAATTTGACTTGTCAACAATAGATAGAATTTTGTCGTTTAGTGACTCTTTTCCCGGGCGACATGTCGCCCGAGAAAATATGCAATATTTATTTATTTATTTTTCCAGGCGACATGTCGCCCCGGAAAGTTCTGCAATAAATTTTGGTTTCACCTTTCCACGGCGACATGTCGCCCGGGAAAGGTCTAAATTTTTTTCTTTGAACTGCTTGCACAGCAGGTTATTTTCAGATTTTTTCCTGAAAAATCTACCAATACTCAAACCTGTATAAACCAATATAGAATCTACCCAAATACATTACAACTTGTACAAAAACACAATAAGATCAACGCATTTGATATAATAAAGCTAAATACGTCCAAAATCCGAATAAACACAATATAGTCCACAAAACGAGTGACGAAGTCACAAAACTTGCATTATCCGCAATATACAAGTCAATATTCACCTAGATAACATGTTCTAAACGTACGGAGAAATAAATGTTCACATAAGGGTCGCCAATATATACTTCAAGACATAAAATAGCATATACTTACCCAACATCTCCTAACTATCGTCCTCATCCTCCTCATCCACGTCGCCGTCCTCATCATCTCCCGGCTCATCATCCCCGCACCTGCCACTCCCGCTGCCACCACCGTACTCAGGCTGTGACTCAAGCTGCGTAAGCATCTGGGAAAACTTGTCGTCACTCCTAAATAACTTCATGAGCATGTTTATCTTTTTCGTTAGCAGCTTCTCTCTCTTTTTGAACGTAGCGACATCGTAGGAGTGTGTGCATGGAGGCGAGGAAGGAATGACCGTGCCCTGTCCCGGTAAAACCCTACCAACACCGGGAATGTGCCCCTGCTACTTGCCCCCGCGAACAATGGCCATGATCTCATCCTCGGTGTAGGGCACACCCGATGGGGTGTTGGAGCCTAGACCCTGTAGCATCAACATCTCATCCTATGTAGTCACAAAAACACAAGATAGTTAATATATTAGTCGGGTTACTACATTATTTCTCGACAAATCATTAAAGTGCGTGTTTTAAAACAAAACTTACATATAGAGCTTTGTCCGCAGGGTTTAAGAATACGTCGCCAACAGTATGTGTCAAGAAGAAGGTGTGGATCAGCGACGGGTACTCTCGAGTAGCTGAGCTCTCCATCTGCACATACACACGTATATAAGATGAAACAAATTAAAAACGACAAATCACAACACACCAAAGCGTTAATTATATATATGTATATATATATATATATGTATATATACATATCTCAAGGCGGCAATAGACCTGAATCCTTGTCGACTATACGACCTTGCTTTTGCCTTGTTTTTGTTTATTTTGGGGTCGCCCCCCGGCACGGTTCTTTGGGATCATTCCCAGAACGCCAATCTCGCATCCCAATTTTTACCACAGGAAATGTGCGAAGGCGTGATATCTGATGCGCTCCCGGTCGTAAGTCTCGTCCGAGTCAGAATCCAATGCCTTTCCTAAAGCATCCTTCTTAACTTTTGCCATTGTAGATCTTTTGTAATGCTACTGGATGGCCGCATATATAAGTGCCAGCGATCGAGATTCCATGATGGGGACGCATGTCAAACTGGGACTGCAACATATAAACTAATACCAGAGTTAAGATATAATTTATATAATTATCTAAATTTGTTTATTTATTATATGATAAAAATAAATAAATGAATTTACGAAAAATATACACAATTAAAATAATTGTAACACGATAAAGAAATTAAAACATAAAAGATAATGAAAGAACTTACCACCAATCCCGAGCATGACCCTGACTCCTTACTGTTTTTTCCGCCGGTCTGATGGACACATTGATATAAACTAAAAGGGGTATACTGTGTGGAGTAAGGTGGATGTTTGCACTTTACGCCAGGAATGGAAGTGCAACGTCAACTCCCCGAACGAGCCCCCCAAGTAGTTGGCCCAATGACCGCATCTCACCGAGAGGCATCAGAGTCTTCTGTCTCTAAACTCACAAACCGGATTGAGATGGGCCACTTTTATCTGTGATGGCCTTTAACCCGAGGTTCCCAGGTCTCCCGGCGGGCAAATGCTTAGCCTAGCCCGCTCTCCTGCCACCACCCAAATTAGGGTTTTCCAGATATGTATAATAGGTATAAATATAATGATTAGAAATTTGTGCCCTTACCATCAAATTCAAGTGAGTGAATAAATTCATAAAAATTAAGGCAAGCAAATTCAATGTATTAAGTTTAATGCTTAGTATTATCAATAATCCCAAAAGTCTTACCCTCTCGGTATGCCCTCAAGCAACCCCCACAACCGGTGGGTATCTGGTGTGAAGGGGGACGATCATCACCGCCACCGTCACCGCCATGACCCCATGCAACATCCGCTGACATCTGTACAAGTAGCATTAGGATAACATATAGAAATTCATGAACAAAATAATAAAAGCATGCACACATCCAAATAAAAGATACCATTAAAACAATTCACAGACAGTATTTCCATTCATTCATTCAAATATAAAGTTCTTTTACAATTACAACTAAAAAAAAAAAAAAAAATCAATCTTCTTCTTCACTAGAATAAACAACATTTACGCCATCATCAATTACACAAGGTTGAACGAGGTCCTTCCAATCATCAAAATCTGCTAAATCATGAGGAATGGGGTCCTTCCTCATCAATAATACATCGTCTTCATCAACAAAATCAATGATATCTGGTGTTTGCGTCAACCATCTATTGAATGGCCATCCTAATGCAAAAGGGCAAGGCCGCAATTTCTAAGTCATTCAACTTGTAGAAAGTGCGAGAGCAAATGAGTTGTCACATGTATAACATCAGGGTCGTCCTCTACCACAATAACACCCCCGTCGAAACTTTTTATGACTCACATGTTCGAAGAAAAGACCTTCCAACAGATGGTCGTCTGGGCCATATCTTCAAGGTAGAAAGCATTGTTTTACTTGTGTTGTCGAAGAATGGTATTGATCATTTTTTAAACGCCCTCACACCATATGCGTTGAATTTGTGTTATGTTGTTTCTAATGACAAGATTTTTCCATGACTCCCTTTGTTACTAAGTGTCAAACCACTAACTTCGAAAACAACACCAGTATGAAAAAATTTGAAAAAAAATAAGGAAAGCAGTGGTGTCAAAAAACAAATAGAAAGGAAAAAAAAATGAGTGGTCGGACAAATACGAAAAACTCGAGGATATTGTTCAAGCTGACCATAATACATTTTCTCCGTCCGGACCAGCGAAGACAAATGTTGCTGTTTTGATGTGCGCAGGAAACGTTCATCATGCGCTACTGTGCACGACAAAACCTCACATAAACCGTTGACTACCGCAAGAAGTGAAATGAGATTGATTTATGTGATGGTCCACAAGCCAAAGCAATGCGTATAACTCCACATCTTTGAATGATGTCGTCTTCATATATGAATGCGTATTAACCGATTTACAATTTGAGAAAATTTCGGCAATATTTCCCACAACTCCATAAATTATGTGATTAAAAGACATATTCGTATGAGGGAAGGAGAGAATACCGTCGAAATCATCTCAAATAGTTAAACCAATATAATACGCATTCATATCCAAAATGATACAAAACATTCATAAAAGCAGTCCAAACCAAACTGGGACTTTCCGAAATGACTTTCTATAAATTAATTTCGGACTTGTTTTCTATAGGAAGAATAAATTCAACGGTAATATTCCGAATTTAATCACTAAAATCCTAAAACATTCCTAAACGGTTCAATAAAACAAATATCAAACGCATATCCATTTATGTCATATAAAAACATACATTTAAATCAACGGATGAGTCGATATTTACTTCCAACAACAATAATAACCACTATATCCGTATAAACACGAAACATACATAATTTCAACGCAATTCACCTAATAATAACTATAAAATAAAAAAATTTAAACAATAAAACATTCCCCACGACAATGTCCCCCGGATACCAAAAGGATAAAAAATTAACATACCTTATCGCTGTTGTCGGCTCGGCCTATGGACATCGGCTGCAAAAAATTAAACACCACCAATAATTAATTAGAGGATTAGAAATAGAAGTAGAAGAATTATCATTTTGAGGGTAAAGGAAAGAATTATGTTTAGAGGAGGAAGGGGGTTCGTGCTCGTGTGCGAGTGTGAGTGGAAGAGGGATTGTTCCGGTGGTAGGTTTTGAGGTTGATGGGGAGTGCCGGTTGTGGGGGAGTTGGTGCCCGGTGATGGGAGGTGGGGTGTTTGTTAAAATCATCGGTGGAGGTTTATTATTTTATATTTCACGTTTGTGAATACTTGCTGTGAACTCAGATCTGTTTTCATACCAGATTAAAATCTCCCGACGCGACATCTCAAAGAGTGACATGTCGCCTTGTGGATTATAGATAATATCTTCTCGTTTAGCGCAAATTGGCGCCATAACTAAAATATTGGAGGGCATTTTTCAACAAATATTAAAAAGGTTTCCCGGGCGACATGTCGCCCGGGATTCATTTTTATTTATAAATTTAAAATCTTTCCCGGGCGACATGTCCCCGGATTATAGATAATTTGTCTTTAGCCAAAAATTGCGCCATAACTAAATATTTTTGGAGGGCATTTATTCAGCAAATATTAAAAAATGTTTCCCCCGGCGACATGTCCCCGGTTTCATTTTAGTATATATTTAAAATGAATCCCAGGCGACATGTCGCCCGGGAAAGCGTGTATTAAAAAATACTAGAAGCTGTATAAATTTAATAAATATCTTTCCCGGACGATCATGTCGCCCGTGAAATATATTTATTAAATTATTTTGACTACGAAAAGCTTTGTAATAATTAATATTTATATCTTATGTTTTTTATAAATAATAATTTAAAACAAAAATTATATATTTTAAAGAAAATATATAATTATTTCTTTTTTTAACAAAAATTATTAGTTATTTTAAAAACGATGGATCGATTATGTTTATCGTTGTATACGAAGATGTTCAATCGGATGAGTCATATGTTATCGTGTACCACTAGAGTGTTCAAAACGTATGAGTCGATATGTTTATCGTTGTAACACAAATGTTCAACGGATGAGTCGATATGTTATCGTTGTACACTAGAATGTTCAACGGTATGAGTCGATATGTTTATCGTTGTACACCTAGATGTTCAACGATGAGTCGTTATGCTTATCCGTTGACATTAATGTTCAACATGAAGTCGATATGTTAATCAGTAGTACACTAGATTGTTTCAACTTATGAGTCGATATGTTATCGTCGTACACTAGATGGTTACAAACGGATGAGTCGATATGTTAACGTTGTACACTAGATGTTCAACGATGATCGATATGAACAATATCTTTTGTACAGTAGATGTACAACGAGAGTCGATATGTTATCGATGTACACTAGATGTATCAACGGATGAGTCGAATATTTTAATCGTTTACATTAAATGTTCAACGGATGAGATCGATATGTTATCTTGTACACTAGATGTTCAACGATGAAGTCGATATGTTTATCGTTTGTACCTAGAAGTTCAACGTAATGACGTCATAGTTAGTCGTTGTACACAAAGTTCAACGGATAAGTCGATATGTTATCGTTTGTACACCAAGAAGTTCACGATAGTGAGTCGATATGTATCGTTGTTACACTAGATGTTTCAACGGATGTATCGATAATTATCGTAGTACACTAATGTTTCAACGGATGATTCGCTATATTCTCGTTGTACACTAGCTGTTCAACGATGAGTCCGATATATAAATCATTGAACACTATATTTTTAACGGATGATTTCGACATGTTATACGTTGTACCCACTAGATGTCAACTATGAGTCGATATGTATATCTTGTAAAACTAGATGATTCAAAGCGGATGAGTCTCTATGTTATCAGTGAACCCTAGATGTACAACTGATGAGTCGAATAGTGTTAACGTTAGTACTCTAGATGTTCAACGTAGTAGTCGATTATTTTATCGATGTAAACACATAGATTGTTCAACGATAGTCGATATGTTATCTGTTGGTAACACTAGATATTCAACCGGATGAGTGATATTTTATCGTTGTACACTAGAAAGTTCAACCGGATTGAGGTCATTGTATATCGTTGAACACTAGATGTTTCAACGATGAGTCGATATGTTTCGTATGTACAACTAGAATTTCAACGATTGAGTCTATATGTTTATCGTTGTACACTAGATGTTCAACGGATGAGTTCGATCTTAATCGTTGTACACTAAAATTCACGGATAGTCGAAATGTAATCTGTTTAATACTAGATGATACCAATCTGGATGAGTCGATTATGTTATCATTGTCCATTAAAGTTTACAAACGATAGTCGAATCTATGTTACGTTTACACACTAATGTTCAACCGGATTATCATATGTTATCGTTGTACCATTCAATGTTCAACGGATAGTCGATATGTAATCGTGTGTACATTAAATGTTCAATCGGATTGAGTCGAAATTATCGTGTTTACACTAGAATGTTCAACGGATGAGTTCGATATGTTATCTGTTTTACACTAGATGTTCAACGATGAGTCGATTAAGTTTATCGTTGTACACTAGATTTTCAACGAATGAGTCCGATAATGTTTTATCGTAGTACACTAGATGTTCAACGGATATTCGATATGTATCGATGTACACTAAATTGTGTTTCACAACGATGATTCGAAATATAAACGTTTGTACACTAGATGTTCAATCGATGAGTCGATATATTATCGTTGTACACTAGATGTTCAAGCGTATTAGTCGCTCCATTATCGTTGTATCACTAATGGTTTCAACGAGAGTCTATATGGTTATCGTTGTACACTAGATTTTTCATCGGATGAGTCCATATGTTATCGTTGTACACTAATGTTCAAGCGGATTGAGTCGATTATGTTTATCGATGTACACTAGAATTTTTTTCAACCGTATGAAGGTACGATATGTTACGTTTTACACAGATGGTTCAAATCTGATGAGTCGATATGTTACGTTGTACATTAGATGTTCAACGGAATTAGAGTCGATTATGTTTTAATCGTTGTACACAAAGATGTTCAACCGGATGAGTCGATACTGTACTCGTTGTACACTAGGATGTTTTCATACGGATAGTCGATATTTTAACGTTGTGCAGTAATAGTTGAACGGATGAGTCGATATGTCTTTTCGTTGTACCTAATGTTCAACGTATGAGTCGCTATGTTATCGTAATGTATACATAAATGTTCAACGAGATGAGTCGATATGTTTATCGTTGTACAGTAAATGATCAACGGATGAGTCGATATTGTTTATCAGAATGTTACACTATAATTGCAAACGGATAGAGGTCGTAAGGATTTATCGTTGTACAAATCAAATGCGAGACAAGGCGTATGTAGTCGATAAGTTAACGATGTACACTATAGGAATGATTCAACTGATGAGTCGATATGTTATCGTTGTACACTAGAATGTTCACGGATGAGTCGATATGTTAACATTGTAGATTAATACAACATAAAACTCTCGCAAATACCCCCGCCAAAACTCCCACCACAAAACTCCCGACTAAATACTCCCCGCCAAAAAACTAACGTCCAAAAACTCTTTTATAACCAAAAAAAGCAGAAACTAATCCCAACCACAATAAACATATCACCACCACTCTTACTTATCGCAACCCACAAAAGAATGGAGTGAAGATGGTGCCACATGAAGCTTTTGTCGTTAGGTGTGCAGAAGTATATGTAGTTTTTTTTCTCCGACAATCGAATAATCAACCCAGAGAGTTACGTAAACTATTCTAGTCATGTCCAAAATCAGAAAGTAAAGACCAATCAAAATGATTTCTTTACTTTGTGTAATATATAAATTTTCTGGTTATGTGTTAAAATAATAAATTCTTAACTATTTAACAGCCTCCGAAAAATTTTGGATTGTGGATTTTTTTTAATGGAACAAAAGAACCCTACTGTCGTGAATTATGAGTTTTCTTCTGGAGCTTCCATCGACTCCAATTAACTTACTCCTGCAGGACATTTCAACACCTCCAAGCTATTCTTCAGGACCCTCAACGTCCTCTAGAGCTATTTCTTCAGACTGTACAACGACCACAACTATTCTCTAATATCTTCAAGAATTGGAGAGTTGCTCAAAATAGCAAACACATTGCATTGAAGGATAAGTTTAACTCAAGGCAACAATGGAAATGCATATGCATCCGTAACAACACACAGTTAATTCGGTTCACTAAGTTCACGAAGTTCTCAATGAAATTGAAAAACTTGATTGAGTAGTATTTCATGCAATGTAAAATTCGTATGATTTTCGAGTAGTTTAGTCATTGCAATGTAAATTCGTCATGTTTAAAGTGTCTGTTTTGTGTCTAAGTCGGTATTTTGTGTTACTATAAGTGGTAGTATAATCATTTAACCTAAATAAATGTTTGTTTTTTTTGTCATCTTGAAAAAGTAATACATATTTTAACAAATACAAATTATTTTATATAAGTATTTATATATTTTATAAAGTAGCTTTTTAAATGTATATAAAACATATTTTAAAAATAATAATGATTTAAAAGGCAAAATTAGAATTTATTGATAAATTACAATATCTCCCGGGCAGCATGTCGCCCGGTAAACCAGAGCTGGAAAAATTGCCGTGCCAGGATTTTTTGGTGATTTTGAGAGTATTCTTCTAAATTTTAATAAAAACTATTCCCGGCGACATGTCGCCCGGGAAACATTGTATTAAAAAATTATACTATTATAAAATATATAAAAAAACTGTAAAAATTTTTACGAAAATTATTCCCTACACAACGGTGACGACATGATCGCCCGAGAAAATGTTAAAACAAAACTTTATACACTAAACGACACGCTTAATTATTACACTAAAAACACAATTGTTACAATGATGGAAATATTATCCCGGCGACAATGGTCGCCCGTCGGAAAGACTATGTTATTATAATTGGGATATATTAATGGGATATGTAGTGGCATTGCATGTTAATGATTGGTGTTTTGGATGAGTTTTGGATGGGTATACTAGTGTTTTATAGGGGCAGTTTTGAGGCAGTAGCTAAATCGTGTCATAACTCTAAAACTTTAGCTTGGGGTCTATGATTAAATTAAATGGTTAGATAGATATAGGTCTCAGCTCTATGGGATAGTTGGATGCTCAACCAATTGTTCCGGATGAGTGAGATATGGTCAAAATACGGAAACGGGTTGAATCTGGACCTTTGTTTGGAAAACGTGTTAATATCAAGGTTTTTGAATTAAAAGTTTGGATTTTAAAACATGGACAATTACTAGACATCATAGGGAAGCTCCAGCAATTGGCCACACATTCGTTGCTATTATTGATTTTGATCTATGGCTGTTTTCGTAAAAGTGTTTTATTCAGTCAACATTTTGTTTTGGTAGTCTGTCACTATATTAACAATTCCCATTGATTGGTAAAGGTTTAGATTGATTGGGTTAATGTTATGGAAACTAGACTCAAATATCTTTCTATGGGCGAAAACCTCATATTCATATCCCTTACGGATTAATAGTTATGCACTCATAAACACTGGTCAAATCAGAAACTGGAAATTTACGTCTTTTCTAAGAACATATAAAGTACACAATTTTGATAATAGGATAAGAATTAATAGGTAAAACTTAATATATGTTTATTTACTTATAAACTCTGATTGTTAGTCATATTTTGGAATAAAACCACTTTAGTTAAGTCATTGTGCAACGCCACGTATATATCTAAGAAACATATCCCATACTTGTAAAATTTTCTTACGTATTGTTTTTACTTATATATCTTACTAAGTCGCGTCACTCCTTTAGGTTGTCGGTGATTGTTGGTGACCTCTCTTGATCTATATATTCAGCTTCTCGATCCTTGTCGCTTATTTGACTTACGGTGAGTTCATAGCCTCGCTTTTTAAATAGTTTTCTTAAACCCCGCGAGGGAGATGCATGCTAGTTTTTATAAAACGAACACAAGTAGGTTTTTCTCCTATGCTTGGACCCGTATGTGAATATATGTTGTTGCTTGAGTAGCTTTCATCATAAGACCCCAATCGTGAGCCGTCAACTACCTATGATGGGTAGCCGCTCATACAATTAATAGCGCTATGGGCTTGACAACCCGGTTCGGTTTTTGGGAAGTTTGAATCCGGAAAGTGAGCACTCCCAATGTACGGACATATTGTATGGAGATTTGAGTAGGTATCTGACGAAAATACCTAGCCTGGGGGCATTCTTGTATTATTAATACTTGTTTATGGAATTCGTCAATGGGATCGGTGTGGCGAGCTCAATGCAACTGTTGTTTATTAGCTTGTCTGATCAACAAGTCTATATGATGCTTATGAATATTATAATGCTTGTGTTTAACCCTCTTTCTACTGTTTATTACTTATAAAACCTATGAATTCACTCAACCTCATGTTGACTTTTTAAGTCTTGGGAAATAGTGTATTCGTCTAGAATGATACATCGTATTCTTCAGATTTAGTAGACTTTCTTGATCTTCATCATTTTTGCTCCAAAACACGTCCTTTTATCCATCTTTCGCCAAATGCTCGATAATATCTGAGATTTACATAAATAAGCGATTAAGTATTAAATCTTATATAAAACAATGCAAAACGAGCAATATTAATGGGATAAATGATGTTAATAATGTGTCGTTATTTGATGTCATCAATATCGCACATTAAAGATGATGTTTAAGTCATATTTGTTGCATACTTGTTGAACACGAGGGGTTTGATGAAATGTCTAGCTTAGATTTGTAGTGTTAAAATTGAATTAAATGCACTAATTTTTGTACCACACCGCTCCATTAATCATTTTATTAATGTAAGATTCAAAAAATATTTTTTTTAATTTGTTAATTTTGTACAAAATGTACGTATTGCGTTTTTAACCATAAATTTGACCAATACTAAATTCAAATTAGAAAAATTGTAAAACATAAAAGTTACATATCTCTTTACTCAGGTTTTTGAATCACTAAAATACGATGTCATATGAGTGAGATATCACACGTTAAAAATGACGTTTTAGTCATACTTGTTGACGAAAAACATGGTTTATGAACAACATGGATTATGATGAACATGGATTAAGATTGATGAACAACACTAATTGATGAACAAAACTAATTGATGAACAAGATTATATGATGAACAAGACTTTTTATTGACGAACAACTCTTTTTATTGATAAAAAACACGTATTATTGATTACAACATTTTTTATTGATGAACAACATGTAAATTGATGTTGTCATGTTCATCAGTTAGTCTTGTTCGTCGGTTAGTGTTGTTCATCAGTTCATCAACAAGACCTATTGTAACACTTCGTAAATTTTGGGTCAATATTTCTAATATGTATTCTATTATTTATTTTACTTTTGAGTAAAGTTTTATTTTTACGATTTACCGGATAAGTTATCTCACATTCGTATTAAATCGTTTATTAAGCGCGAACCCGACCTTATACTAAATATTAGTCTAAGTGCTCTACGTATTTTTATTATTTCAAATAAGTATTCCATATGTCATAATTTTATTTTTAATATATACGTTTATTTTTCGTGGTTCCGTCTAAACTCTTACAATATTTTACGTTTTTACTCATTTGCCTAAACAGTACCCTCTTAATCAATATTTAGAACAAAATAAATCATAGGTGCTTCTTATTGGCCTAGCTTGTACACGTTTTATCTAGATGTATCATGCATACGATATGTGTCTAATTATTGCTCATAGTAGGGGACATCTAGCACACTTGGCCAAAACCTATTCTTGTATCTATCTACAATTCACATTCATAATTCAATCACCACTTTTCCTCTTTTCTTGTTTCTTTTTCCTTCTTGCCGAACTCCCATCAATATCATCAACATACTCACAAAATTTTTATTAGTTAAATATTAATCAAGTTTCAAGTATTAAAAGGTCTTTGATGCTAGTTTGGTATCTTTTAGTTGAAATCTCTCTTGTTCTCTCTTGTTTGTGCCGTGTACATCAAGATCAAAAACACCAATTCATATAAATTTTACTAGTTAACGGTAATATATTATTAAGTTGTAAGATTTCACACTTCATTATAACAAGCCTCCAAAAGTTTTCACCTTCTCTCTTTTCTTTGTTAGTGCTCACGGCTCAAAGACAAGAACCAAGAGGGTTCTTGTTCTTCCATTTTCTTTAAGATTCAAGTGCTTAGGGTTCAAGACTAAGGGTTTCTAAGGTGTTGCAAGTGTTTAATTTATTTAATTTTAAAGGTTAATCAAGAATCAAAATTCTAGGGTTTCATAATTAATTTGGGGTTTTTCATGTTCTTATCTCCTAATCAAATTCTTATAATTCTTAGCTTGTTCATCACACTTGTAAGTGATTTTTGATCTCCTCTCTTCTATTTCTTGATTATCTTATGTTCTTGTTCTTGAATCCATGTGTTGTGTCATCTTTTGAAAACTAATGAAATAGGTTTTACAAAAATATGTTGATAATATGCTTATTTGTGAATTTATTATTGCTAGAGCTAAGATAAGTGGATTAGATTGATATTGAGGTGATAATGGTGGGATTAGGTTAGTGGTTTTGTTGTTGGATTATGTGGTTGGAGAAAACTAGGTTATATGTGAGGTATTGTGAAGTTGTTGTGATGTTTTTGGTTGACTTCGAATATATATGTTTGCTGTCAGAAATTGTTTGATAGGTTTAGGGTGACTTAATTATGTTTTAGCAAGGTAAAACCTTAAGAATATGATAGGTGATGTTCTCCCGGCAATTTTAATATAAAGAACGCAAAAATCCGACTTATAACAAAAGAGTTATGGTCATTTTAAGGTTGGCGAAACCTAAAACATTTTTCTGCAGCATTTGTACCTTCTGATCTGATTTTAAAACGAGGTTTTGACCCACTTCGGGTCCGAACCGGCTTAAACTTATAAAACAAAAGTTGTCCGAAATGAAATTTTACTAGAAATAACGTGCTTTCGTTAAGCTTGAAAGTCAAAGACGAGAGAGTTATACCATAATTTAGTTGAGTCATTTTTCGGACACTATAATTTAACAAAGTGCTGATTGAAATGAAATATTAGGTATTTGGGCATTTTCGAATTCGTTTGGGGTGTAAAGACCTTAGAAAATGTTAGTATAGAACTTATAAATTATTAAGGAGCGTTGGAAACTTTATAAATACGATTTTTCATAAGCGTAAGGGTTTACTAAAAATGGAAAGGCTATGTTGATGAAAAGTATATATTAGCGAAATAAAAAGGAAAACTAGACGTTAAGATCACTAAGTGCGTTTAGACGTAAATTGGGATTAAGGAATATTTTTAGACAACATTTACGTTCGGGGATCACTATTCATCTAATAAAGTGGGATTGGAGGCGTGATCTTTGAGAATACTCTAATCGTCCTTTATCTAATTCGACGTAATCATTAGGGTTACGATTAACGGCATTTGTGGTCGGGTTATAGTCTAGGGTTTTTTATTTTCGATCTATAATTTATTATTTGTTCCCATCATGGAGGCCGGCTAGGGTTTGCTGTCTTGTGGCGTTTGAAACCCTAATTTAGGGTTTATCTTCTTGAGGTTGCTATTCGATTTCTATAAAGAGATTGATATGGAGGATCCGGTAAAGGTTACTCAATCTTTGGCTGCGGATTTTAATAAGTTCATTGATAATTTGAAGGTTCCTGTGTGTCCTACGCCCAATGTTGGGACTAGTAAAACAAGTTCTTTTGCTTCGGTTGTGCAACAAAAATCTACCAAGAAGGTTGTGAAGATTAAGGAACTTCGTAATAGTGAGTGTGTCGCTAGGGCAGCAGTTGCTATTCCTTTTGAAGCGGTGGAAGCTGTTAGTTCAGGATTTGTAAATACCCTATACGGGTATTTTAAAGGTGATAGACTTGCATTCCCACTTAATGAGAATTATGTGACAAACACCTAGGCAAAATATGGTCTAAAGCGCATCCAATTACATGAGGAATTCTTCCTTTTTCAATTTGAGACAAAAGAGGAATGGAGAGTGTGTTGGAGAACGGTCCTTGGTTGATTAGGCGTATGCCTCTGATAATGAACATCTGGTCTCCAAACACGAATTTACTAAAGGCAGAGGTCAAGAAAGCTCCGGTGTGGGTTAAACTTCACCATGTTCCAATTGTGGCGTACTCGGAAATTGGTCTTAGTCTCATCACCACACAAATTGGTAAACCGGTCATGCTTGATTCGTATACAAGCAATATGTGCTTAAGTTCTTAGGGGCGTAGTACATATGCTAGAGCCCTTATTGAAGTTTCGGCAGATGTTGAGCTGAAGGATGAGTTGGTGATTGCTATTCCAGTTGGAAAGGATAATGGGCATACGTTAGCTACAATAACTATTGAATACGAGTGGAAGCCACCAAGGTGTTCTACTTGTTTAATTTTTGATCATACTTCTGATAAGTGTCCTAAACTGCCTAAAGAAGTGAATCAGGAAAATGTGGTCAATGATGGTTTCGAAGCTGTTAGAAAGAAGAAGAACAGGATAAAGAATAAGACTTCTAAACAGGTTGATGGTGTGAAATTGAGTAAACCATCGCTCAATTTGCATTATCGACGGGTTGAAAAAGGTGAAAACTCTAAAAATGAGGTTCTAAAGTCTAACGCAAATGTAACAAATATCAGCAGTGGGAGTGCTTCACAAATGCCTACTGAGGGGACTAATTCAAATCCTTATAATTTGGAGAGTGTAACTTTGAAGAACTCGTTCACTGCATTAACGGATGATGAAGATACTGTATGGGAAAAAAGGACTCAAGTACCGTCATTAATGATAGTGGTAGCGAGGAAGTAGACGATGAGCTTATTATGGAAGAAAAGAGTAATCGATCAAAGGACACAAACACGGAGGGGGCAAGCACTCCCGTTGTCAATGGTGTCAATGTGTAACATCGCTTCTTGGAACATATGGGGCTTAAACTTCTCCCCTAAACAAAATGAAGTCAAGCAAGTCATCTTTGAGAATCAACTTTCTATTTGTGCTATTTTAGAGTAACATGCTAGTGACTCTAAACTAGGGAAATTATGTTCGTATGTATTTCGGCATTGGGAGTGGACCTCAAATGGGGCTTGGTACACTAAGGGCTCTCGAATTATTTTGGGATGGAACTGTAATGATGTGGACATTTCGGTTATTACTCAAGATGCTCAAGTTATCCACACTCGCATATGGTTAAAAGTAGAAAAAAAGGAGTTGTTTTGCTCCTTCATTTATGCCCACAACCGATATACTCACCGACGGGATTTGTGGAGTAATCTTGGGATGCATAAGCTTTATATCCGACAAAGACCTTGGTGTCTTTTAGGCGATTTCAATGCTGCGCTGTTTCTTGATGATATGTTGATATATCTATGCGGGAGTTCAAGGAATGTGTTGATGATATTGAAGTCATGGATGTTTAAAAAACTGGTCTGAAATTTACGTGGACTCAAAAGCCTAAAGGAGTTGATGGTGTGCTTAAAAAAATTGATCGTGTTATGGCTAATCTTGAGTTTTTTGATATGTTTCAAGGTGGTCATGCTATATTCCAGCCGTATCGTGTTTCAGATCACTCCCCTGTTGTGCTTTGCTTTCCTAGGGCTGTAAAAGTAAAACCGAAACCTTTCAAGTTCACGAATATTCTTGTTCACAATAACAGATTTAAAGAGGTGGTTACGGAAGGATGGAAAATAACTGTTAGTGGTTTTTATATGTTTAAAGTTGTTCAAAAACTTAAACATTTGAAAAAACCATTTCAGAAGCTTCTTTTTGATAAGGGTAATCTGCATGAAAACGTGAAACGACTTAGGCATGAGCTTGATACGGTTCAACGTGATCTTGATCAGGATCCTTTCAATTCCATTTTACGTAAAAAGGAGGCGGCTTATGTCCAGGCTTTCAATGAGGTGATTTTGTTGGAAGAGCGATTCTTAAAGCATAAATCAAAAGTGGACTGGTTAAGAGATGGTGATGCAAATACAGCCTATTTTCACAAATCGGTTAAGAGTCGCATTAGTAGGAACCGCATTGATGTGGTGTCGAACTCGAAGGGTGTCATATTTGAAAATGATCAGGTGGCTGATGCGTTTGTAACACATTATCAAGTTTTCCTTGGTCAACCAGGTAATGTAAGTGCTTTATGTACCACTAATCTTTTTCAAAATCGATTAGACACGGTGGCTGCTTTGGATATGATTCGAGATATTAGTGATCAAAAGATCAAAGAGGCTATATTTTCTATGGGGAATGATAAGTCCCTAGGGCCGGATGGTTTTACAGCTGCATTTTTTAAAGAAGCATGGGATATCGTTGCAACGGATGTTATGCAAGCTGTTCGTGAATTCTTTATAAATGGTAAACTTCTTAAAGAAATCAACCATACTATTATTGCATTGATACCAAAAGTTGCCTCCCCTTCTCGTGTAAATGATTTTAGACCGATTTCTTGTTGTAATGTCCTTTTTAAATGTATTAGCAAAATCATTGCTAATCGCATCAAAGAAAGTCTAAAGGTGTTGGTGAGTCCGAATCAGTCGGCATTTGTTCCTGGTAGAAATATTTCGGATAATATTTTACTTACTCAAGAATTGATGCATAATTACCATCTGGATTGGGGTCCTCCTAGATGCGCATTTAAAGTTGACATCCAAAAAGCCTATGACACGGTTGATTGGAGTTTTCTTAAGGAGGTGCTAATTGGATTTGGCTTTCATGATCGGTTAGTTGGATGGATTATGGAATGTGTAACAACAGTTTCATTTTCCATATGTATTAACGGGTCTCTTCATGGATATTTCAAAGGCAAGCGTGGTCTCAGACAAGGGGATCCTCTATCCCCCTATCTTTTTACGCTTGTTATGGAAATTTTAACTCTTATGATTAGAAGACGAGTGCAAGCTACTGATTCATTTACTTATCACTGTTACTATTCTAAATTGGAGCTAGTCAATCTATGTTTTGCAGATGACTTGTTCCTTTTTTTCTCATGGAGATGTTAACTCGGCAAGAGTTATCATGGATGCCCTGGATGAGTTCAAGCAGGTCTCAGGGTTAACTCCTAGTATTCCGAAAAGTATGGTGTATTTCTGCAATGTCCTTAATCATGTTAAGTTGTCTATTATGCAAATTCTTCCATTTGAGGAAGGCCGGCTTCCGGTCAAGTACTTGGGGGTTCCGCTAGTGTCCTCTCGGCTGATTTTTTGTGATTGTAAGGAGTTAATAGAGAAGGTCTAGTCTCGTGTTAATAATTAGAAGAATAAATTTCTTTCTACGGCGGGAAGACTTTAACTAATTCAATCCGTCATTGGTTCTCTTCAATGTTTTTTGGGCGTCGGTTTTCATTCTTCCAGCTCGTATTTTGCTTGATATTGAGCAAATTATGAGAAGGTTTCTTTAGTGCCATGGTAACATGCGTAGAGGGCAAGCTAAAGTGGCATGGGACGTAATTTGTCTTCTGAAAAATGAAGGAGGTCTCGGCATTCGTAAGTTAGATTCTTTTAATAACTCTTTAATGGTATCACATATTTGGAAGCTTCTAGCTCGTAAAGAGTCATTATGGGTGCAATGGATTCATGCATATAAACTTAAAGATCGTAATTTTTGGGATGTTCCATGTCGGGGTAATATGACATGGGGGTGGCGTAAAATAATTCAATTACGTCCTCTTATTCGTGAGTTTATATGGTACAAAGTTGGTGATGGGTCTAAGATATCTGTGTGGCATGACCGCTGGTGTGTCCCTAGTCCTCTTATCAATGTGATATCTAACCGAGATATATATCGGGTGGGCTACAAACAGTATACGAAGCTGAATGAGGTGATTCTTAATGGGCACTTAAATTGGCCTCCTGATTGGTATTCAAAATACCCATCCTTAATCTTGGTTACTGATCTAAATATTATTCCGGGTGCTCATGATACTCTGGAATGGCACGACTTTAATGGTAGGGTGAAGCCTTTCTCGGTTAACTGTGTATGGAACACGATTCGGCCAAGGAGTGATAAGGTTGTGTGGTATCATGCTATTTGGTTTTCATACTGTGTTCCAAGACATGCCTTAAATCTGTGGCTTATTACTAAGCGATGGTTGAAGACTCAAGATAAGTTGAAGGCTTGGGATAACGTCGATCCTGCTACTATGACCTGCTCGTTATGTGAGTTACAGGCGGACTCTCATGAGCATCTCTTCTTTGAATGCAATTTCTCTAAACATGTGTGGCATAGGGTAAAAGTGATTGCTGGTCTTCCTAATTCGAGTGATGCTATTAATAGCATTATGAATGATATTATTCCTTTTTCTATGCGGAGAACTTCAAAAAGAATTGCAGCGAAACTGGTCGTGGCTGCATCTACGTATTTCATCTGGCAAGAAAGAAATAATCGTATGTTCAAGAAGGTGAAGAGATCTTTAGATCAAGTAGTAGATTTCATTATTAATTCAGTTCGCTTTAAACTGATGACATGCAAATGGAAGAAGACAAAGGCTGCTTTGGAGCTTGCTAAATTATGGAAGTTAGCTGATTCTATACTTCAGTGAGGGAGATGTTTCGTTGTTGGTCCACGTGTACGTTTAGATGGTTTTTTCCTATTGGCGTTATTGTTAATGTAATAGGGTAGTAGTTCCGTAGTGGCTCGTCACTCGGTTCTTGTGGTTGTTCAAGCTTGGGCTTGAGGTTAATGTGGTACTTTAGCCACATTCCATTGTTCTTAATTGGCTTGGGTTATTAATATATTTTACCGGGGTAATTTCCCCTTTACCCAAAAACATTTACGTTCGGGATTTTTGAGCTTTCCACAAATAGTAACTTTTCGTCTAAGTGTCGTAACTTAACTAAAAATCATATATCTTCGTTAAGACACATTCTTACTAAATAAACTAAGACACAAACACATATGGATGCTATTAATTTCTATAAATAATTTATGCGTCGTTTAGTTTTATATTTCTTTCTCCTAAAGCGCGTCGTTTAATTAGGTCGCGGTTAGTATCTCATGATTTCATTCTTGTTGTGGATCATTTCTTTTCTCACTGACCTACTCAAGGTGCGTTTATAGCCCCTTTTTACTTATTTAATGTTTTTCAAACTCCACGGGGGAGATTACATGCTAGTTTTGCAAAAATTGAATACAAGTGATTGATGGGTATGCTTGACCCGAATATGTGAATTTAGTTTTACAAAATTGAACACAAGTGATTGATGGGTATGCTTGACCCGAATACGTAAATTATTGACATTGAGTACTATGTGCCTGAAAAGTCCCTAATTTCATGAACCGTTAATTATATTCTTAGTAAATGCTAGTACGGTGAATAGATCTATTGGGTTTAACATCCTCGTCCGGGTGAGTAGCGCTCACTTGAATACATGTCAAACGGACGCATTGTATTGAGAATTAAGGTATTTGCCAAATATACCTTCGATGGGAAAAATCTTATATTATCTTGGTTAACGTTCGGTTTCATGAGCTCGATGTAATAATATTATTACCTGACTTGTATGTGTTGCAATGTCACTTGATGAACAAAAACTTGTGTTCTAATTATTTACTTTATAAACTCTATGAATTCACTCAACAATATTGTTGATATTTTTCGCATGTTTATCTTAGGTATTTTAGGTGTTGTCTGGGAAGGAAGTCGCACTGATATATTTTGGAAGACTCTATATATTATCACATTCGATAAATTATAGAAACTAGGGGGGGTTGAATAGTTTATAGGTTAATTAGCGTTTTAAAATTTTACTTCTAAAATTTGTTAGATTCGAGTATATGTTCAACCAACCAACTATATGAACCAACAATGTATGTATCTACTAGTTAAAACTAAGCAAACAATAAAAAGAATCACAACAATATAAAGAGATGAGGGAAGGAACAATCAAACCAAGACACCAAGATTTATAGTGGTTTGGCTACGAAGCTCCTCTTTGCCCTATTCCACTCTTGAGTATCCGACTCGAGATTTCACTATGTCAACAAGCTTCCTTTAGGCAGAGAAAACCGTTTACACGTCTCTTACGTTGTTTTCCGACACTAAGCTAAATTTTGAGTCCTAATCTTAGTTAGAACCAATCTACCACTTCACAAGTAATACACAATCACAAAATCTACACTATCGGATTTATACACTATCTGATTTACACAATCACACAGAGATTAATAAAGATAGAGATTTGGTTCTTAGAAGAAATAGAGAAGAAATTACTAGGACTACAACAATTTGATCTTAAACTAATATGAAATGTTTCTTCTCTTTCACTTATAGAGAGGAGAGTAGAGAAGAGAAGAAGAGATTGGATCACATTGAAACAGAAGATCAAACAAATGCTAGTGATCAGATATTTAGTGAGAGAAAGAAGGTTTTTAAAAAAAAGAAAAAAGGGAAAGAAAAATAAGACGAGAAAATTCGAGCAAAGAGGTCTATTTTTCAGCTAGATATATCTGGGGGCCATTGTAGACTAACACTCCCCTTTTTTGTCTTTTAGTGGGGAAGGTTTTATCTGGTATGGAAGGTTCCATTTTGGGGGGAAAACCAGATTTGAATTTATATGTTTAAATAAAACATTTCTTTTATTTAAAAAGTATTTTGTATATATTTATTTTTGTAAAAATGTGACGGTTAAGAGAAAATTATTTTCTTGATCACTAATCATGTTTAATGATTTGTTTATACATACCTTAAGTGATTTACATTTGAAATGGAAATTTACGATTAATAATTTGTAAACGTTTATTTTCATTGTAAATGTTTTTACATTTTGTAATCTTCAAAACATCGAGAGGTTGAAAAATATAAATAACGTTTTTAGACATTATTTGTATTAACAATCTCTCTCTTTTTGATGATGACAAAATATAAACTTATTTTATGTAAAAATAAAGTTTTCAAGTTATTAATGATTTTTGATCCATTTCTCCCCCTTTTGTCGAAGTAAAAAAGGATGATCGTCGAATTGTAAAGAGAAAGAAATCAACGATGCCAAGACTCCCTCTTGATGTATGCTCCCCCTCGTTTGGGGCACCAAGGGATCGATCTTATGAGATTCTTGCTACAAAACAAAGTGAGAAGTACAAGTGCAAGAATATATTCCCAACTAGTAGCAATATAGCAATTCATGCAAGTAAACCATAAAGTAGTTTCATTCATCACTTAAGAAACTCATACAATAGACATACTTCATGCAAGGAAGATAAAGCTAAGTCTAACCAAGGGATCATTAATGCATGAATTACATTACAATCTAAACATACTACATAAGGTAGATAGTGTTAATACTACATAAATCCTAGATGATTCTTGATTCATAGGAGATGACTTTGAGCAAAAGATTAGGGCAACATATTATGAGGTGATGTGACCAAATATTTTTAAGGGTGAGGTGGAGAGAGTGAAGCAATGGTGAAAGTGAGAAGATACTCAATGTGAGCAAACATTAAGTTCATCTCATCCCTAAGAGAAAAGATAAGATTGCAGTTGTGAAAGCAACAAAGACAAGTTGACCCATGATAGTCATAATAGTTGAAGTAAATGGGGTGACCCATGAGAGGTGGTTGAGGTGATGGTTGTGGTGAAGGTGGTGAAGGAGTATCAAGAATGCGATCAATAGGAGTGATTGGTGACAAGGAAAGAGTGATGTCTAAGGAAGGATGAATTTAGAGTAGAAGTGGGTGTGAGGGTCTTGGAGGTGCATCAATTATAATATCAAGAGAAGGATTGGATGGTTGAGGAGAGGGTATGTCATTAGAAGTAGGAGGTGAGGATTGCGGTTTTGATTCAAATAAGGAAGAAGTAGTGCCAAATGTAGATAATGTATCTTTAGTTGATGAAGTTTTTGATGGTGCATTTGGTGGAGATGGAGAAGAGGATGTTGTTATGGGAGAAGGTGTGGTGGTGACATCTTCATCACTAGAAATATTAACAAAGAGTTGTCTAGGTGGGATGATGGTTAGTTTGATTTTCTTGGAAGGGTTAGAGGAGGAGGCTTGAGTGGAAGCCGTGGAAGTAAGATATGAAGGAGATAAAGATGATAAGAAGAATAGTGAGGATGGGTATTTAATTTAAAAGGAGTGGATTGAAGGGGTAAAGCATGAGGTTTAGGAAAGGAGATTCCAAAAATGGTTAAGAAAAATACAGGAAATATAGCTGGGTCTAGAGAGGAGGATGGTCAACTGCATAAAAAATCAAGAGACACGGTAAAAATTATGTGACTCCTGTTGGCGGTCCCATATATATGGTGGCGGTCCCAGATATATTTGGGGGCTGCCCCATGTTTATGGGGGTCGTATTCTGGAGAAGCGAAAATTTTCCAGTTTGCCTGATTTTTATAAATCCTTTACAGAAAAAGTTTCCCAGATTTTCTCTTTTGCAATCAATCCTATTTCACCAAGAATCATCTAATACTTCCTAATAATTATATTCACAAAACTAGTTATCCTAAATTCTATTTGAGAAGCAAATATAGGCAAATTGACTAAGAAATTGTCGTGCATAATTGCATAGAAATAATCATAGTGTGTCAAAGTGCATGCAAGCAAGGTTTAGGATGATAAAATGGAATGATCATCCAAGGCAAGTTATGTTGCCCATATTACGTACTAATAGACTACTAAATGATATAAGTTCAAGTACCTAAGCATAGATAACAATAGTAAGTACCAACAAGCATAATAAAGTAGTAAATATAAGTATATTGTCTTATAGCAATTGTCCAAATTGCTCACTTCTTCTTCATATTTCTCCTCAAATTTTGAAGTCCTTCCTGATTGACCTTAATCCACCACGATGCTCATCTCTCAATTGAACTTGACGGTTTAGAATTTTAGTTTGGCAGGTGTAGAATTGTTTTATGTCAGGGTCAACATTTGGTGGGTTTTCAAAGACTTGAGGAACCTCATTTGTTAATGAGTTAACAAAACGAGTGGGGGAAGGAGTGCTTGCACACGAGGTCCCTTTGTCATTTCCATCATCATCATCATCGTTGAGATAAGAGGAAGATGGTTGATCGAAGGCGGAGGAAGAGGAAGTAGAGTGACGACCTTTTTTGTGTCATAATCCTTTCGAGTCTTTCGCTCTTATTGAGCGGTAAGAGGATACATGACATTATCATATAAGATATAAGACTCGTTAAACAACTCATGAATTTCAGTCATGACATACTTAAACAAGCGAGTCAATATCATACCATATGGGAGTATCAACCTAGCTTGTTTAGTGACAAACTCCATTCGTTTTGCAATGAAAAATGCAAGATTGAATTTTTTAGACATTCCAACACAATAGAGCATACAAAAAAGACACGCGGGAACATGGTCCCGGTTACCCCCCAGACAAAAAACATCTTCTCGGATAATTTCGACCCAAGGTTTCATGGTTGACATGATTTCACGAGTTAGAATTTCATTTTCCTCGACACGATTTTCGAGTCTATGACGAATACGAGTGACTGGACCCTCCCGTTCCTCTTGAATATAGTTTTTGATGTCATCAGGACAGGGAGGGTTAGTTTGATATGGACCATCCATAGGGACACTATATCGTAAGTCGTCAAGTGACCACTTATAGGTAAAAACACATGCGCCCTTGTAAGGTATACCAAGAATTTGACCGAATTCTTCAAGAGTGTATGAAAAGAAATTATTTTGGATGACAAAATTGATTAACATTTGACCTTCGTCAGAACAATCTATATGGTATTGACTATAAAACTCAAGGATGAAGCGATGACAAATTTGTTCATTTATTTCAAGAAGACAGTCAAAAACGATATGACTAAACATTGATCTGACATAGACTAAGTTTGCAAAGTTTGGATAAACCACCTGACCCTCATGTATGCAATGACTTTCAAGGTTTATTAGCATTTCTTTTAAGGGTTAACTGTATTCATGTGAGATTATGGGAATGTAGTCTCTTGTGTTTTGGTGGTCATCAGCAGTTTTGCGAGGCATTGTCACCTAAAATAAAAACAATCAAATTTATATTTTATTATCTTATACTTGTATTGTTATTTTTAACTTGTGTCTAGTGTGTGCCTATAATTGATGTATCATCGTGTAGGTGTTATTTTTATTATCAAGTTTACTATTTATTTTATGCCGACTATACCTAAAAACAACACTCTAACGGGCAGTGTACTCGGTCAAGATGTAGCTTCGTTGGTATGTAGGGTGTCGATCACTAAAAGCGAGAGTGTTAATATCTAATTTATCAGTATTCTAGTTATCTAATTTATGCAAAACCTAAGCTAATGATAAGGGGATTCAGCCTGAGAGATTGGCACGATTTTGGTGTCTAATCTAAGGTTTTGATGACAATTAACAACAAGTTGATAGACAAAAGATAAAAAAGCGGTCAAGCCTTATGTAAGGAAAACAATATTAGCTATGTTTAATTAAATACAACGTTGGTTTGATTATTTAGTGCAATGAATGACTTATCTCGAGGGTTATATCATTCCTAGACTTAGGCGTTACTTCTTCCTAAGACCTAGACACGTTGAATCTTGTCACAATTAAACGCATCCGCATAAAGTATTCTATTTGTTGATTATAATCTATCTTAGGAGATTAATAATGATCTTATTAAACCCTAGCCCATCGGGACTTTACTAACTTACTTGCAAATATGGAGAGCTATCCTGGACTCTTAGCCTACGCCCACACAACACCGAAGTTTTAGCGCATTAAATATGTAGGACTAGACCCATTTGAATGATAGGTCGCATAATTAAGCATGTAAACAAGTATAAATTGATAAATATAATCAACAAGCAATGATAAATTAAGCATTCAAGATAAACAAACCAAACATTATATTATCATAAGCATGGCTAATACCTAAAGGTATTAGCCGATAGTCATTGTAACAATACACGAATTCATAGATGAATGATTAAAGTAAAGAAAGATTACGCTAACCGAATGTGTATATAGAGTGTTAATGATTACAAGAGTTTTCCCATCGATTGGAGCACTTTGCAGGACCTTTTTGGCTTCTTAGATCTTCTAGAAATCGAACTTGGTGGCTAAAAGCATATCTTAAATCGTATTTAGGATTTGGTATTTATAGACTCTAAAATTGGTCGATACGGCGTATTGGAACTCAATACGGCGTATCGGGGTTGCTTGGCGTGGGCTCCAAGAATAAAATATTCCAGAATTTTCTTGAGCTGGTATGGATACGGCGTATCGGACCTCCTGGATATGGCGTATCGGACTTATTGGGTATGGCGTATTGAGCTCCTCCGGTACGGTGTATTAGACATCTTGGGTACGGCGTATTGGGCTACTCTGGTATGGTTTTTGTACATCTTGGGTACGGCGTATCGAGCTTCTTGGGTACGAAGCATTGGCTGAAAGTGTGCTTTTCTTGATATTTAACCAAAGTATAATATACGACGTATATACTGATGTGGATACTACGTATTCTTCAAAGTCAGGCAATGATCTTTTGATTCGTCAAAGTCTTGGATACGTGGTATAGGTCTAGAATAATACGGCGTATTTGCTGTCAGATCAGTAGATTTTCTTGAACTCTTCATTTATGCTCCAAAATGCGTGTCTTTTAGCTAATCTTCACCAAGTATTCCATAATTACTGCAATTCTCAAATACAAACGATTAAGCAATAATTCTTTGCAATAATTATATAAAATGGGTTAATTACATGGGATAAATGATGCTATAAAATAGACGTTATTTGATGTCGTCAAATATCCCCCCACTTGAATCCTACTTGTCCTCAAGTAGCCTTTAGAAGTTTATAAAAATATATCCCTAAGGATATTTTCTGTTAAAGCATTTATTTGATCTATTACAAGTACACAACCAAACACCTCACGAAATAGGAAGATGAAAACACTCAAATCACTCAACTAATCTATGTGGCAACATGTAACTAATTCACTCAATTACTCGGTCGTAACGAGTATTCTATCATAAGCTTGGCAAGGATACACATATCCACCGCTAAAGCTAAGGAGTAACAAGTTTATAAAGATAAATATGGGGGTTTTTATAAGATAAGGCTTAGGGTTGATCATTCTACAATCTTTCACCAAAAGTACCACTCCAACAAGGCAGCTGAAGCACACATACATGGCCGTAACAATGGATTAGAAATGTGTGTTCAATCACATCCTCATTCGAATTTAACCAACGGTTAGGATGAAGAATGATATAGGGTAGGGATCTTCTAACTTTCACGAATAGTAATAAACCAACAAGGCAGCTAAGACATGCATACATGGCCGTAACGATGAAATAGACATGCACGCTCGATCACATCCTCATTCGCATAAAACCCATGGTTAATGATTAGGAAAAGGAATTAAATTGTTGTTAAATAAAAGTTACAAAACAGATAGATTAAGTATAAAATACAAGTTGCTAGACACTTTTTTATCGACCATTACCATGATAAAGACACAATTATTTACAACGTCTTGATCATAGATAAAAAACAACAACCTAAGTTGGCGTTCCCGTAATGGTCAACTTCCCAAACATCTCATACTTTACATACTTTACAAGACAAGTGGCGATATCTTCCACTTTATACAATACTCTACATCGTCGATTTTTAAGACCTATTAACGAATAATCGATCCTTCGTATAATTCCTTCGGTAGTTGCGAAACGATTATCTTCAAACTTTTCATCTCTTTCTTGTTGTGATTTTTCTAATTTTTTTGATTTTTTTTTCTTTCTCTTTTTTTCATACTATACTACGAAACTTACGATCATAATAATTCCGGATAATTCCCTTATTCTTTGAACGTACCAATAATTGCGATGGTAGTAAAAATACATGAGTTTTGACTATAATATACATTCCCATTTGCAATGTGCACATTTCTTCCAACCGTACCAAAATAGACACAAGACTCGGGAAATACAAACTTTACACTTTAAGCAACTAGCAACTATAAAATAAACTTAATCTAACAGGGTAGGCTAAGGTTTAAAGGTGTAACGAAACAAATAAGTGGTGTAGTTCCTAAAGGATTGGCTCTACGAGTTGTTCTAGGGGTATCTTACTCTTAAAGTGAGAGTAAACAAATGGTTTATATGGGAGTTAACTAACCGGAGTAGTTAGTTAATAAGCAACATGTAAAGGCAATTTGGGTGTAATCTTAAAATTTACCAATTTAAACAAGTTACTCCATCTAAATCCATAGTACTTATCATTGCGGTCTCTAATAGATATACCAAGCCAAGTTCTAAAGTCTATAACATCACCGGCACACTCATATTTTTGTAAAATTTGGGTAAACATTTAGAAACGGATAAGGTTAAATCCTCACAATATCTAACAAGGGTTATTGTGTGCGGGGTATGTATCATGTAATTTCACAAAAGTATGCTTGAATTTTTTTTAAATTTAAGCATAATTTAAGCGTTTTAGTGTGAAAAATAGGACAAGTAAACATTCTAATTCCATCCCCCACTTGAATTATACAACGTTCTCGTTGTATAGACAAAACATTAAATACGGGAATTAAAAAGAATTAGAATGAGAAACTCCCCTGATATTTGCTCGGTAGATTCTCCATGTTGAGTTTATTTGAGCAAGAATGTGTGTTGAACAACCGTCTTGAAGCTTCAAGACTCCAACACTTCAAGATTTCCAGATTTGTAAATTCTCCACCAATACTCGTTGATTTCCTTTCAGTAAGGTCATGTGCAAGATATAAGAAAAACAAGTGCAAATCTATCTTCGATGTATTCGTTTGGTTAGACTCAAAATAATAACATAAAACTATACAGGAAGTCGATACGCCGTATCCATACCCCAGGATACGTCGTATTGATACATGTATACGTTGTATTCATTTAATGAATACGTCGTATAGACTGCGTTGAAAATAAAGACTGGATAACGTCCAGATAGTCAATACGCCGTATCCATGGGGTTTGGATACGCCGTATAGACAGTCTGGGAAGACAGACTCGATACAAAATTGAAAATTACATTCTGGGTTGTCTCCCGGCAAGCAGTTTTGTTTTTGTGAGAATCTTTAAGTTAGACTCTCTTCAGCTTCTCATTGCGTCATTCTCCAACTCTATAACCTCATCATCCTCCTTGTCAATGTCACATCCATAATATTTCTTCAATCGTTGCCCATTAACTTTGAAGCTAAACCCGTCTCTGTCAGTGATTTCTATAGCCCCATGTGGATACACCGTTTTAACAATGTTAGGACCGCTCCATTTCGATTTAAGTTTTCCAGGGTACATCTTCAGATGAGAATTATAAAGTAGCACCTTGTCGCCTACCTTAAAATCTTTATCACCACGAAGTCTAGAATCATGTCATTTCTTGGTCTGTTTTTTGTAAATTCTAGTATTCTTATAAGCACCATCTCTTAATTCGGCTAACTCATTAAGCTGCATAAGACAACTTTCGCTAGCAAGCGTTAAATCCATATTACATTGTTTCAATGCCCAACGTGCCTTATGCTCGATCTCCACGGGTAAATGGCATGCTTTCCCATAAACTAGTCTGAAAGGTGTACATCCTGTGGGTGTTTTGTAGGCCGTCCTAAATGCCCACAATGCATCATTAAGTTTTTTTGACCAATCTTTAGGATTGTACCCCACTGATCTCTCTTGAATACGCTTAATAGCCCCGTTAGTAACTTTAGTTTGTCCATTAGATTGAGGATGATACTATGTGGATAATTTGTGAGTCACTCCATATCTTTGTAAAGCTGTTTCAAGCTGGGAATTACAAAAATGTGTCCCTATATCACTAATCAAAGCTTTAGGAACTCCCCTAGCAAATAAACTTCTTAAAAACATAACCACAACACGTGCGTCATTCGTAGGTAATGCTTGAGCTTCAACCCATTTGGACACATAATTGACAACTACTAATATGTATTTATTACCTCTAGATTGGGAAAATGGTCCCATAAAATCTAATCCCTAAACCTCAAATACTTCGCATACCTGAATGTTATTTTAAGGCATTTTGTTCCTTGAAGATATGTTTTCGGATCTTTGACATGCATCACATCGTCTTACGTACTCATTAGCATCCTTAAAAACACTAGAGCAATAAAATTCGGACTCGTAAACCTTCTTTGCTGTAACATTAGCACTATGATGCCCACCAGTAGGTCCTAAATGACAATGTGCTAGAATTTCAAGGGTTTCACTCCCAGCCACACATCTTCTCATTATATTATCTGCGTACAGTTTAAATGCATAAGGTTCCTCCCAGAAGTAAGTCTTGACTTGCGAGAAAAACCTTTTTCTTTTTTCAAAGGTCCAATTTGGGGGAACAACCTTTCCAACAATATAATTAACGAAATCCGCATACCATGGTTCATCGTTATTAGACTTGGATTTTAACACCATTAAATGCTCGTCGGAGAATTTATCAGCAATTTCCCTCTCAGTTAACACCTCCATATGCGGATTTTCTAACCTAGATGAGTGATCGGTGGCCAAGTCTTCTGCTTCCTTATGTTTCTCCAATACTTGACAATAGATAGTGAAATTCCTAGGGTCTTTTTCTTTTGATGGCAGTTTGTTGAGCAAGACAGTTGAGCACCTTTCGTTCATTGTCTCCATACAAGCTTCTTCAAGTCTGGATTTATTCGTCAGCAAACTCTTTAGATATTTAGCGTATTTTGGTATTTGCACTAGGGCTTCGATAAACAAAATATTAATATCAAGTTGTTTCAGATTCTTTAAAAAATTTCGTTGCAGTGCTTCTTCTTTTTCTTTTCTCACCCGGTTTGGGAAAGGAACGAATGATTGTTGTGGTTTTACCAATGGTTGAGTAGTCCTTTCACGAATACTTGAAGATTTATTTTTCTCACCATCATCATGCGGCTTTTCCTGCACATCTTGTTCAAATCTAGGAGGTTTATTCTCGTTGATTCTAATTTCATTAATTTCTTTACTACGGGTGGCTTCAGACGTAACCTTTCCTCCCCTAGTTGTCACTCCTTTGATTTCGTTTTTTGGAATCAAAACATTACTCACAACCTTTCACAATTTGTTTACCTCAATTTTCAGTTCACTCAATAAGTTGCTTCGTGTTTTTAACAAAAGCTCGTTGGTGGTTCTAAATTCTTTAATGAATATCTCCATCTCCTCGTGTTCACGTCTACCTTCATCAATGAATTTAGCCAACATTTCTTCCATAGTTAACCTCCTCAGAGGGTAATCGAACGAGCAAGGAGGCTCCCTGAAAACGGTACCTGAAAAAAAAACATAATTCAAAGTAAAACTATTCTAGAAAACTAAACGAGAAAGCTAACTAAAACTGCTGTTGTTTCAGACAGTCGATACGTCGTATTCAGTAAAATGGATACGCCGTATTGATGTTTGATGTCGAATACGCTGTATTCAAAGAAAATAGATACGCCGTATTCAATAAATAACCGGAGACAGTAGACAAATAAAACTAAATTTATACTAAAAATACCAATAAAAACAAGAAATTAAACAATTGCACTCCCCGGCAGCGGCGCTAAAAACTTGATGTATCGTCGTGTAGGTGTTATTTTTGTTATCAAGTTTTACTATTTATTTTATGCCGACTATACCTAAAAACAACACTCTAACGGGAGGTGTACCCGGTTAAGATATAGCCTCGTTGGTAAGTAGGGTGTTGATCACTAAGAGCGAGAGCGTTAATATCTAATTTATCAGTATTTTAGTTATCTAATTTATGCAAAACCGAAGCTAATGATAAGGGGGGTTCAGCTTGAGAGACTGGCATAATTTTGGTGTCTAATCTAAGGTTTTGATGACAATTAACACACACAAGTTGATAGACAAAAGATAAAGAAGCGGTCAAGCCTTATGTAAGGAAAACAATATTATCCATGTTTAATTAAATAGAATGTTGGTTGGATTATTTAGTGCAATGAATGACTTATCTCGAGGGTTATAGCATTCCTAGACTTAGGCGTTACTTCTTCCTAAGACCTAGACACGTTGAATCCCGTCACAATTAAACGCATCCACATAAAGTATTTTATTTGTTGATTATAATCTACCTTAGGAGATTAATAATAATCTTATTAAACCCTAGCCCATCGGGACTTTACTAACTTACTTGCAAATATAGAGAGTTATCCCGGACTCTTAGTCTACGCTCACACAACACTGAAGTTGTAGCGCATTAAATATGTAGGACTAGACCGAGTTGAATGATAGGTCACATAATTAAGCATGTAAACGAGTATAAATTGAAAAACATAATCAACAAGCAACGATAAATTAAGCATTCGAGATAAACAAACCAACCATTATATTATCATAAACATGGCTAATACCTAAAGCTATTAGCCGATAGTCATTGTAACAATACACGAGTTTATAGATGAGCGATTAAAGTAACAAAAGATTACGCTAACCGAACGCGTATATAGAGTGTAAATTGTCACGCCCCGCCTAGGCGGAAACACGAGGCGTAACATCATGGATATCATCACAACACAATGGTGTCAACAATAGAGAGAACTAAATGATATAGATAAACAAATGAGACACAATGTGTCATGACAATATCTAACATAAGAAAAAGGAGTCTTGCATTACGATAGCAAAGTCATACCACAAAGAAACATACTCCAAAAGTGTAAACAATCAAATAACAACCAAGTATCAAACAATTCAAATGACATAAATAAAATCTCTAGGAGAATCACTCCGCATGCAAGCCTACGGTCTCACTAGCCACTCTTCCTAACTTCAACATTCTGAAGATGGTTACCTGAAAATGATGCTTAAAACGTCAACATAAAGGTTGGTGAGAGTCATAGGTTTAAGACACGAAAATCAAAGCTTATAAACAATTACTATGATTAATAAAAACATGGCAGGACAATTATTGTACTATCATACAAGCTAACATGCAAATGTAACCATAACGAGCATGGGAATGGAACATGTCTTTTGATCCAACAAGTATCAACACTTGGGTAGGAACGTTACCCCCGATCCATTAAAACCATCACTTCACATGGGTAGGAACGTTACCCCCGATCCAATATCACAACAAATGGGTAGGAAAGTTACCCTCGATCCTAATATCACAACAAATGGGTAGGAACATTACCCCCGATCCAAATACACATAAGCATTTAGCACGTAACATACAATAGCCAAGTAAAGTTAATACACTTTCAAGATAAAGACACATAATCACAGTAATTTAAAACATTTCAAATCCATTTGCATCATTTCCACCCTAATAAATCATAAGAAAAGAGGGGCTATGAAACTCACCTGGATACTCAAACGCAGCTTCTAAATCTATACACGCAACTATACAAATAAATAAACACGGTTACACGCGACCAAGCTAAAAGCTTTGGTCCATGTAACACATATATGATGGATGTCTAAGGGTTTAGTTAACCATCATGGGTCACCCCGACACCATGCCCAACCTTAAACATCTTGTTAACACTTTACACTAGCTACTTACAATTAACTCACAATTGCAGAATTTTAGTGTCTCTTTACGTACCCAAAACCCTTACTTAACGACCTTCATAAATTATACGAAAAATCACCCATGTTCATTTATGAGTATATTAACTACCTTGTGATTCCCAAGCATTACTTACATGTGTAACTACCTCAAATAAAATCAAACTTCAAAACTGTCCTAATTCGGATCTGATTGCACACCAAAATGTATCACTCTAACTGCCATATTTAGACATGCTTTTAGAGGTTAATTTTCACAGGATTATCAATAGACATATGGAAATTAACTACTGTATAAGGTTTAAGCTTAATTCCACTTTTAAGTTAGGGTTTCACCCTCACAAACATGACCTAATTTTGACCCGTATTTACTGTTTTGACCACTATGTTGCAGAGGTTATTTGAATGCCTTACCGACCTTAAAAACTTTCGAGGCTAGATTTTCTGGAAATTAGACTCTTTTGGCTTATTCATAGACTCAAGAAAAATATCAATACACGCTTTTATCATCTAGATATCAGTCGTCGAACACAACCCAAAATTCTGCTCAACCCTAAATCAAGTTTTAACCCAAATCTAACCAAACCACAAGCATGGATACGCATCTAATTCAATCCTAAGCATACTACAATCATAATATATCATAAACATTATGTATTTTAATGAAACCCTAGATCCATCATTGATTTTGTTACATGAATATACAAATCTAACTAAGAAGAACATACTTACCTTGATTACTAGCACCTAAACCACAATTCTTGAATGTTTCTTGGATCCTTGTTCCTAGGGTTTTAAGTCTACACCAAGGGTTTATTGGCTGCATAACATTCACAAAGTCCTACTCTAGTTGTTCAAAGTTGCCGAAGAGATCCTAAAGCTCATGCACTATCTTTGGTTAATCAAGAATTATTGTATGTAAAGAAAAGAAGCACATGACCTAAGAAGATTGTGATGTCTCTTCATAAGTTTCCTGCAGTTATCTTTCCTAGTGATGATATTGAAGAAAGAACTTCAACATGGGTAGACAAGTGTGTAAAGAAGTTTAATCCATATGCTCGATACAATGTCGTACATTAGAAGAATCCGCATGCAAAGATCTTATACATCAAGAAACAAAAAGAGCCCGAAAAGCCAAAGGAAGTAGTCTACTCAAATTCAAAGATTGTTCAAATCATCAAGACTTATTGGAAACTAGGGAATGAGCATTAGTTTATAACAGAGATTGTTGCAAGAAGAGCAAATAGTAGTGTAGTGTCAATCACAGAGTCAGATTACAAGAACATCAACAAGAATGATATTGAGGATATGTATCTGGTAATTATTAACCACAAGGTAGACGACTATGCTGAGACTAGTTTGTTGTGGTCATTGTCAGTTTTCATCAGGAGTACAATGATCTGGGAAAGAGTGCATGATTTCCAGCTAGGTGTGGAAAGCTATCAACAGAAGGTCAATCTTACTGCACCAACAATCACTTTCCTAGGCATTGAGAAGTTTAATGTGTTGTTCATCGTCTCTAAGCCCATATATGGCATTACATACAAAAACATCAAGAAAGAAAAGAGAGTGATGAGACATCAAGAGGTTCATAAGTTCTGTGATGCTACGTTAAAAAGAGTCTTAGAATGGTTAAAGAGTTATAATAATGATGTAAAGCATGGGCATGTAACTCAAAGTCTCAGTAATGAAGATGCTGAATACCTGCAACTATTTAAGGAAGAGATTGAAGAACGGTTGAAGCAGCGTGATCAAATGAGACGTTGGGAAATGTACGTGAACGAAAGACCACTAGGATCAAGAAAGGAATGCCCAGAATAATTGACCCTTACAGAGAGATTGTTATGATCATAAAAGTGTCAATTATGATACTTTAAGTGGTTTTATTTATTTCTAGTGTTTAGACTTTATTTTACATAATAGAAAGTAGTTTGTAGTAGGTTTTATATGCTAAAAGTGTAAAATAACATATTTACCAAAAATTAGGGACTAAATAGCAAAATTATGAAAATAAAGGAAGGGAAGCTCACCTTACTCTCTTATAAATAGCCACCTAATCATCATTAGGTAGATAAAGCTTGTAACAAACTTATTTCTCTCCCCTTTTCTCTTTTGTTATAAAATTTGGAAATTGTGAAAGACTTGCCTTCCTGTCTTAATTCTCTCTATTCTACATTGCTCAATATCATGTGATTCAAGCTAAATCAAGACCTAACATTGGATTTTTTGTTATTTGGGCTAACTAATAAACTTGTATTGGGCCAATTATGAGCTAAAGGCTAAACTCGCGAGTTTGGACTAACATTGGGCCTTATGGCCCAATAAGTGAAAAACAAGTAAACTAAAACATATAAAATGGATTTTTGATTGATTTAGTTGAATTATACTTATATAAGTTTAGGATGGTTAAAATAGTCGTGTTAAAATGTATTTTGATAAAACGTAGCGTAAACGTAGATTTTGGCATTTTGTCGAAAAATGATTTATTCAGGAAAAAGTGTTTAGGAATTAGGTCTATGACCTTGGAAAGCGTTTATAAACGAACAAGTCATGCCGAAATCATATAAAAATATTATACTTAGAAATATTTTCACAAATTCCTACTTTCTTAAAAACACGACAAAAAGACGAAATAAAAAAAAATTATTATTTTATTAATCGACAAAAAAACGGAAAATATATTTTATAATTTTATAAATTATAAAACTCCTACCATTCATTTTGTATATTTAAAACATGTAATACTTATACTTTAAACACTTAATCTAATTAACTTGGGGTATTGGGTAAATTACCGAAACATGTTTAATTCTTATTTATGTGATTTTATTCGTGATGCTTATACAATAATTTCTTATCTATTTATTTCTCAGTTATTTGTTTCTCACTTACTTATTTTTTTGTATACTCCTCGTCTAATTAATTCTTATTTACTTACTTTTTATTTAGTCTTGGATCTTCTATTTAATTTCTTATATAATACATATACATACATATGTATCGTACTTTGACATAAGTTCATTGAGTAAAACTTATCAACCACCACACAAATAATGATACAAAACCATTTACTACAATAATACAAATACTTTTACAAACTCGTATGCATCAGTTCATTTTCATATAGCATATCTCTAAAATAAAAGTTTATTAATAGGTCGTGACTGGGCATCTTTGCACGTTATTACTTGATCATCTGTTTCAGCTACTTTCATCTATGTTTAAGTTGAGTCCTCGTAACCTAACTTTTAAAGTATTTTCCTTGGGAGAAAATGATACTCAAATCTTTTCAAACTGTTTTACTTTTGTGCTAAACTATTCTTATGCTTTTGGACAATGCTATGTGCCTATAATTGCGTATGTGAATGATATTGTATATGTTTATGCATGATATTGGGATTACTACTTACAACTACTTAGCCGACTGTGTAGCTCCAGCTGGTAGGCGATAGGTTCGGAGGACTATAAGCGCTTAGACCACTATTGGATTGTTATCTTAATTCTATGTGTTATGATATGACTACTATGATTGCTATTAGAATGCTATTTATACCGCTTGCATTTTGCTATTGTATCACACTATTGTCCTACTAAATTATTGACACAGCAACTGGGTTTACACTCTAAACCTACGAGCTCACCAACTTTATGTTGACCTCTTTGAGTATCATTTTTAGGGGATCAACATTTACAAATCGAAGGTACCTAAAATCAAAGTTATCCAATTGCCAAGATGTTTTTCTAAAGACAAGTGTTTTTCTCCTATCAAAGATTGTATTCATGCAATATTGTAAAGTAAATTTCTTGTAACTAATTATGGTGTAATCTACTATCTTATGCGATGTCTCCGAAATGTCGCACCCTGTGTTTCCACCTTAGACGGGATGTGACAAATTGGATCATTTAAGGCTTTGTTCATGTTTAATCACTACTCGTTTTGTGATGTTATAGATTATAATGACACTAATATTCAAGTTTTTAAGTCTTTGTTTGTGGGCCTGTTTGGCATGAGCTTTTTTGAAGCTTTTTTAGAGCTAAAAGCTTTTTGTTGTAAAAATAAAGCTCCAAGGAAGAAAAAGCTTTGTTTGGTTGATGAAGCTTCAAGCTTTTATTTGAGTCTAATAGCCTTTAAATTAAACGTTCTTGAATGAAGCGTTCTAAATACTTTGGAGCTTTTATAACTCATAGTTACTCATTTACCCCTACACTCAAGTGATAAATCATTTTCATTCATATGGATTTTTAGTTTTTATCAATCCAGAGTAAAAAATATAAATAAATCCCACTTTTATAAATCAAATAGGTTAACAACTACGTTTTTGAATCATTTTACTCATCGTACTTACACTTAATAGCTATATTACCAAACACTTTTATAAATCAAATGAATACAATTTATAGTTATTGCTAACAACTTAGAGTTAAAAACTTACAGCTTATAGTCCATAGCTTATAGGATACAATCTATAGCTAGTTTTGCCAAACATACCCATAGGGTTGTTTCACGACGTTATGCTTTATGGCACCTGATGTAGCTGTTTGTTTCAGTTTTTATAAAAATGTTGTGTGTGTCATGTTGCTTTGGGTAAGTGACAATCGTTTAGCAATGGAAGAATCTGTGTATAATGATAAGTACTATAAAGTATGTTTTATTTGGGTACGGCAAATTAGAAGTGTGTTTTTATATATGACATTATGTCTTTAGAATTTTAGAACTTTGTAATCGTGTTTGCATACCAAGGCTCATTATGTATATGTTCTTATGTCTGGATTAGGTTTTTTGCTTTCCTGTTGATGCTGTTAGTGTGGTTATTCTGTGCACGTAGTAGTTCAGGGTTTGGGCCAAACGGAGCAGCGATGTCACATATACGTGTTATGTATTGTAATTTTCTAGGATATTGTGTATCTACTTTGGATGCGGTTGTTGCATGTTGCGGTGTTACATTTTTTTGGCTTGATTCAGTTACCCTTTTATATAGTAGGAAACAAAAAAGAACTATTTAAATCTTGCGTCCATATGACGATTCTGTTATTCACTAATTTATAGAGGTTATTGTTAAAAGTAAAGTCTAAACTGGCGAGGTTTTTTTACTGCTGAGAGTGTGTTATATAAGGTTCATTCTTAAACCAGACTTTTTTTGTGTTTAAAAGTAATAAAATAACAAGTCATTTCAGTATGTTATAGTTTATATCAACACTGCGGAATCAGCCTTGCAAAAACCGTGTCGATAAAGTTTGCGCTAGAGCGTTTATGTGTATTTTTGTATTTTAATGTAATTAAGTCACCGATAGTTAAGCGAGGTTATGGTTTATAAAAATGTTATACGTGTGCAGTTGTTTGGACAAGTGGCGGTCGTTTACCGATTATAGAATATGTGTATAATCATAGGCACTATAAAGTGTGTTTCAAAAATGTTATATGTCTACAGGTGTTTCGGCAAGTGACGATCGTTTACCAATTACATAATCTGTGTATAATCATAAGTACTATAGATTATGTTTTATTAGGCTCAGCAAGTGGGAAGCGTGCTTTTATGTTTGTCTTTATATTTTTATAGTTTAATAAATTTTCGATCGTGTTTCGAGTCCCATGACTTATTAATATATATTCTTATGTACAAATCCGTTTTTACAGGTTCCCATTGATATCGTTATTATGGGACAGCTATGCACGGTGCAATTGAAGGTTTTCGCCAAACGGGGAATTAACATCACGGGTTCATATTTTATCTTTAATGGCGATACTTTACATTATATGCTATTGGTGTGAGGTGGTACAGTTATCCGTATGTTTTATACAATGTATTTATAAATCTAATTTTATGTAGCAGTTCTTTCGCATTCATGATTTAGTAAGATGTTTAGTCTTCATTTTGTCACGGAGAAAGAAAATTCATTTCATAAAAATGCCAGTGTGCTTTATTCTCGATACGATATATGATTGTAAGTGTAAATATCTTTGCCCAATTATTAACAGATTTTTGTGTTTTGTATTTAGGCCATACAAGATGATTTCGCCGTGAGGAGGATGGAACAAATTAATGTTGCGCTTGGCGACTAACCAGGTTCATGGAGGTATGTTATTTATTGATTTCATGATTATTATTTTTTTTGATTTTTCCGTTTTAAATCATCGTAATTTTACTTTAAACCGTTGCTGAAGTTTATGTTTAAACAACGAATGTTTTTGCTAAACATTTGTATTCATAATATTTGAGCTTAATTTACTGATGGTTTTACCTTAATGTTACCTCCAATACTTTAGACCGCTGAACATCGGTTTAGGGAGATATAGTTTTATATTTATTCCATTGGTTATCTTGGTATGTCTAATTTGGATGGTAACTTCTTGCCTGTGATGACTTTGTCACCCGGTTGAAGCTGCATTTTATAGTTGTTACAATGTCTTAGCCAAAGCATGCATATCATGTCTACAATTACCAAGGCATTGTTTGCCTTTTTACTTAGTGTGTCTGTGATATGACAAGTTGTCATGTTAACGTTGGTGTAAGGAGAATAGAAGGAAACAATATAGATTATTTATGTCAGAATCTTGTGGAAGGGGGCGGGTTGGAGAGTGGAGGTTAGCACGAAGAAGCCATTATATGAGCTTCTTTGTCTCCAAAAATTGTTATTTGTTGTTTACCGAAAAAATTTTATAGCGATTTCTCCTATCCTAATTATTTCAATGTTACTATGTCCATTTTCTAAATATAAAATGTACAACGTCTTTGGTGGCGAGTCTGTTGACTTTCGTATCGTAAAATTAGCAGATTCGCGTGCAAAAGGTTGTTGCTATAGAAAGGCGAGAAGTTCCTGGAATGACTTTGGCTTAACTGTTTCATTGCATGCTATAGCAACTGTTGTGTTTTCTTCAGCCAACCTTCCCAACCTGAAAGCAAAGTTCCCACAAATGGTATACTTAGTGTAAGCGAGCTTTCTCTAGATAAGACATGTTCAAAAACTTGTCGGGCCACGAGTAAGTTCCTATCAATATTATTATAGCTATATTATCATGTGTGTTATTGTCCTTATATTTTCAGGTCATATTGGACATGGGTCATAGATTACTTCCAAGTATCTCTTAACAATTGATTTAAGCATTTACCTTTTAATCCTCTTTATGTTTGCTTGAAAAATATATGTTATTGGAAAGGATTGGTTTTGGTTGATTTGTTCGAGTCAGAATCGTTTCTCTAATATATCAAAAAAGGTTATGTTTAACATTATAAACCTTTAATTATTTTATTGTAGTTAGCTATGTCCAGTTTCGAAAGGAATGTATTGATTTATTGGATCTCGATTTCCAGGAATGTTGATGTGTTAATAAAGCTTTTAATATAAATACTAGTTTTAACCGATTTCCAACTAACACACAGGTAAAGTATAACCCCCATTTATAGCATAGATTTAGGGTAAAACCAGGTCGTTCCATAGGATTGGTGTTTATGAAATTTTATTAGTTTTGCAAAGGGTCTTTTTAAGATTTATCACGAATCTAAAGATAAAAGGTAACACGGATTTCAAGATTATAAAAGAGATGTTTATTTGGCAGACAAGAGTAATAAAGGATAAACTTGAGATAATAACGAGTCCATGAATTTAAGTATAATCGGATGAGTAAACGGGTAGTTTACTTAAAAGATTATTTATTTAGCATAATGAAGAATCTTTTTGGCCTTTAATCTTTATTATGAAAAACGCTTTAAGATTGATTCGCGTTTGGTAACAACAGATATAAACTTGCTCAACCAAGTTCGTTAGACATGAAGTTGAGCCTTAAACCTTTATATTCTTGGGTTGATAATCATTTTATCGACTAATCCTCACAAAGTTAATACCGAGTTGCATAGACAAACACCTCAAAATCAAACACAAAGTCAGAGTCTCTATAACAACCCGCAATTTTCATCAATGTAAATATCCATTTATTAAATTAGATGCACTGTAATATCCATATATTAAATTAGATGCACTGTAATATCCATCTATTATAAATATATCACCTTTTATAAGGAAATTTTTTGCTTTATCTCATAATGCAACGTAACTTGCATCTCTAAAGTAAACAAGCTCACGCAACCTCTATCAGTGCGATCTATATCTATGTTTATATCATATAAACATCCTAATATGTCAAGTCTATATCCTAATATCATTTTTACTAAATAAATTATCCATCTAACGTACTTTTCAAAACGTTATTTCAAAACAAGCATTAAACGTTAACGTTTACGTCAAAACCCTAATTATATGTAATATATACATATAAAATGAATGTGTAAACCTTCAAGCATGTGTACAAGTGTAAAATGCATAATATTTGAATCATATTTTCCCTCCAAGTCAATGTACAACTCATTTAAGCACAATGTACAAGCTAATCATGCCTAAAAACCTAATTAGGTCATTTAAGCTTCTAAACCATGTTTAAACTTTACACCACTTTAATACAAGGTACAAGTACTTAATTCATGACTCCTAAGCCCTAATTTATCCATAATCTTAACCCTAATCCATGTTTTAAAACCCTAAATCATAAAACAAAACCCAAAAACCCTAATTTCACTTTTAACTAAAAACTAAACCCTAAACCTAAAACTAAGCCCTAAACCTTAATCCTAAGCCCTAATCTCAGTCCTAACACTAATCCTAAACCTTAATTTACCCTTAATCCTAACCCTAATCCACATTTTAAAACCCTAAACCCTAACCCGAAAGGAAAACCAACCCGACACCATTTTCTTTCCAGTTTGACCCATTTTACACCCAAGCTAGCAACCAAGCACCTCAAGCAAGCACCCTAGCACCTATATGACATCACCAAGCAAACAATCAAGTAGCTTCCAATCACCTTGATCACCTCCTTGTCACCTCCTTTCTCTTTTTTTAGCCGTGGCCTCCAAAACACCTTTCCAACACTTCATGGCTAGTTTCTAGCTTATAACACTCACCATACAAGCCCTCCTTAGTCACCTTAGCTAGATTTGACACTTATCAAGCCCTTAGAAGACAAGAAAACTTAAGCACCAAGTGTTTTCACCATATAAATAGCCAAACCAAGCATAGCTTTCATTTCATCCCACACATCTCATCTCATACCCTCAAATGGAATTCTAGCCTTCCATAGAAGCAATAGAAGATCAAGAGAAGTCCCTAATCTCATAATAGAAGCAAAGAATCAAGAAAAACAAAGCCTTGAAGTCGTTACTAGGCGTAAGAAACTGAAAACCCCATTTTGACCCATTTTAGCTCAAGTAAGCCTACGATCTTGTTCCATAAGCTTATATTATGTACAATAACATTCATAATACTCTTAAGATCATGTATGAACTCTTGTTTGAAGCTTTGAATCCTCAAACCCATGTGTTTTTGATAAAAACACTAAAAATGACCCGTTTTGATTTTCTAGCTAACGAATCCTTTTTCTAAACTTTCATTATGTTAAAACATATTATTTTAGCTTATACTAATAAGCTATAACCTGAAAATATCATTTAAAATCTTAAAATAACCTTGCATGGCTTTTTGGACTTGTTTTGTAAAAGTTTCCATTCATATGGGTATATATCGTAACTTTTTGAATCCTTTTTCTAAACTTTCGTTACGTTAAAATATATTATTTTAGCTTATACTAATAAGCTATAACCTGAAAATATCATTTAAAATCTTAAAATAACCTTGCATGGCTTTTTGGACTTGTTTTG